>BMAW01071855.1:0-14178 GCA_019974015.1 Nephila pilipes
GAAGTATGCTTCGTTCAGTTACGTATTGCTCAAGGAATATTGTTCAGTGCTCTAAAAAGAAACGATCGAATGGAAAAAAACATACGATTTCTATTCTATATATTAGTACTCTTATGTATGCATGAAAAGAAAACAGTTATGCTAAAGAAAGGAAAACAGTTTTCAGGAATATTGTTCAGTGCTCTAAAACCGATATCAAGATGGAAAAAAAACATACGATTTCTCATTCAATGTATTAATACTCTTACGTATGCATGCGTAAAAAGAATTGATGTGAGTATTAAATTCAAATGATTAGCTTATAATTTAATACTTGTAGCAAAAATGATCATTATTAGAAAAAAATGCACTTTTGCTTTTAACTTTTCATATTTATCTGTTGGGATATAGTTGAGAAAATTATTATAATCAAAACCTGTTATTTTTTAAAAGACAACAACTGATGTTTTTTGGTTCTTTACTGCAAATTAACCATATTTTGTTAAAAAATTGCTCCTAACATAATAATCAAGTGAGGAAAATGTACATTTTCAGCTTGAATGTAAATATAGTTTCGCTCTATTTAGGTTAGCAGAGGAGGTTACATGGTTATTATTTGAGGTGGTTAATTTCTTTTCAAATTGATAAGTAAAATAATTTATATTTTTTCTTACGTTTGTCTAAGGAATTTTCTTCTTATACATGTGTTTTGAAATTTTTTTTGTTTATATCTTATTTCAAAAGAATATGTATCAAAATTATTACATTTAAAGGACACTACAGTGCCCTTGAATTTTTTTCAAGTAAAATTAAATTTTAACATGCCGATTAGTATTTCTACCTAAGAAAATGATTTTACGTTAAAATTTGAAAGCATTGCCTAAAACAGTTCCAAAAATTTCAATTTTAAAAAAAAGTTTGGAAACTTTTCAAAATTTCCCAACTCCTTTATTAAATAATAATTTACAGATAATTATTATTAATGTTCTAAAAGATGTTTAATCCGTTTTCGCTAATACTAAATAATAGGGCGCATACTTCAAACACATTTCGATGAAAGAAATGCTTCCTTTTTATATAAATTACTATGGATATCACAATATAATTATTTATTAAATGTGGTCTTAAAATTTTGATTTAGCCAAGAATATATATTTTTGCATAAAAATTCAAATTCAATTTTCTGTGTTAAAATTATAGAGACAAATGCTCGAACACATTTTCCACAAAAAGTTATTGATTCTAGCTGATTAAGATGATCAGACCAAACATGCATCACCTCGGCAACACGGTGTGTCTTCCAAGAATCATCAAGACCCGAAACTGGCTCGAGCGAAAACTGTCATACGAGTGTGATATACCTTATCCCATTAGGCTACCGCAGCCACATTTTAAATATTGCTACTCGTATTCCTGAATTACTTTGGATAGATTTTTTTTAACTGCTGACCATAAATTTTCCGATAACTTAGAGATCAAGTGATTGTAGTGGTGAGCAACTGCATTCTACAGCTGTACAACAGCCGCAAATCGAACAATTATTTATATACTTAGGATCATTATCGTGTCAAGTAGTCTCGATCCTATTAACTTTCAGCATTTTCTTTAAATTCTTCAGAACAATCATGTAGTGATCGGTAATATTTCTATCCAAAAAACAGCAACTTCTCACACCATTGGCTGACATATTTATATGAATACAGAGGCCACCTTCATACTTTATGTTTAAGCCAACGCTTTCCACACTGTACGCTGCCAAGCACCGCTAGCATTGGTACCGCCACCGTACCGATGCAGGAGCAGTACCAGCAAATAAAGCGCTGCTGAACAGCAGGCAAATAACACGATGCAGCGCGCACCGCAGTACCACCGTTGGCTGCAAAGCAGAACATATAGAAAATTTGGCAGTACGTACCTGCCGGCTAGAACATCCGTACAGGCAATCGCTTCTTCCGTACCAACAGCCAAGTACCTTTCCGCTGTCCTGCTGAATAGCTGCGCGTAGCCCTTTGCCGCGGCAATTTTTTTGCCGGCCGCGCTTGCTGAACTGTACATTTTTTTGCAAAGGTACGCGCCCCATTTTAGCGTTTTCTGCATGAGCTGTTCCATTTTTGAGAACTGGTCCTTTGCTGGCTACGCTGTATCGCTGCTGCCTTTTTCCGCCACTTTGCCGCGAAAGCGCCTTGCCGCAGCTGCGCAAAAGCACGGCAAGCCGTTGCGTACGCATAGCGCCGCCGCGCGATATGATTTATACTTAGAATCAAGTTCCAAAACACATCAACGTAGAAAAGTTTTTCTACGTTGAGCACCGTTATTCTTAATTGTTCTAGGGTATTTCAGATAAAAAAATAAGGACACCTCGTTCCACAGCTCATATCAAACATCCTTTGAAAAGTGTGATGACCGGAAGGTAGCCAGAATAGTCCACTGTAGCTCATGCATGTGTAGAGGCGACTCAAATGGGTATCAGTGTCTGGGGGGTATAGTCAGGCACCTGCCTAGGGATTATATTAGGGGACCTCAAAGACACCTTCTTTTTTGGTAAGTACGGGCGTCATGATCCCAGTACTATGTGATCTTTCTTTCCCATAGGATTTACTATCTTCTAACAAACAAAGGCACCCAGGGTTACTAGCGATCCTTCTCTATTTTCGACTCTCTTTCTTATGTATAGGTTGTGTCTTTTTTTCTTCAGTTTTTTTTACATCTGGAATACAATTAAATCTTGTTTGGCGCAGCATAGCCACATCTGGTTCTTACGCCTATAAACTTCTTTACATTCACTCACTCACGTAAACGCACATTCAGAGCAGATTCATATACTGAAGTCAATTTTGATCCTAAATGATCCATATATTCTCGATCTGTGATTAATCTAAGGATTAAAAAGCCAGAGAAGGGTGGAAATGTAGCGTCACCAAACACTTGCTGTACGTGGGCGAACATTGTCAGTTAAGAAATTGGCTCCCTGGGAGCCCTGCAATAGTAAGGAACACATGTCATTGAAGAATGCCACGAACGCGTACCTCTGGGGTGTGATGGATCAATACTAGGGGTGACCATTGCGTCGTATACGATGGCACCACTGGTTAGACCTACCATCACACCAGTCAATGGAGCTACTGTAAGACAAGATTCAGCACAGGACCTCCACACTCAGACACGATGCTAATACTGCGGAAATCAGTTCTACAGATTCATCGCTAAGATGACCTGATTCCATTTCGTTGCAGTACGAAATCCTTCAGTGCAGCACCACTACTGAAACGGAGGTGACGGTAAGGTGTTTATGACTGTATAATATGAGGCCGCGATAGCTGTATCTTAAGCCGACATCTTGCATGAGTACGGACTAACACAAGAGCCTATAGTGTAGAGTGCTACATGTGTATGGAGTGTGGCGGTGGACAATAGGACAATTTGCTCTGCAATAGGCTGTGTCATTTTGATGTGACTGTATTTCTCAAACTATTGGTCAATGCAAAGTGTCTTCAGCCTGATCACCAAATGGATAAAAGACTCCACCCGGTCATCGGTTCAACACCCCCTCACCAGTAAAGTCAGAACAGCCTAGCTAGCTTGAGCTATTTCTATCATATATATATATATATATATATATATGTATATATATATATATATATATATATATATATATATATATATATATATATAAAGTAGATATTAAGAATTGATGGTGTTCATCCCAGATCTACGAATGGTTTGCTCTTACACCAAAGGGCTGTGAAATTTGTCTGGGGGGGTATTTTCCGGATTCCATATGAAATGTTGGTGAGGAAGTGATATTCAAGGGTGAGCTTGCAGTAGCTTTATTTTTTTATTAAGGAGGGATGATGAAAGATAGAAAAGTATTTACACTATGATATAGAAAAGTAAGTTGACCAGTTCGTCAGATAAGATAGATGGCTGCCTGTTTTGTATAATATCAATGGACGTTTAGGACGCTCAGGCGTTGAAGTTTACTTCCGACGCGGGTAGCTTGAAGAAGAGAAGCGGAAAAGTGGCGGCCAAAAAGAGCTGGCGAAAATAGAGCGTCACTTGATTTTTTTGTTCTGGGATAGAGTGGCGCTGCATGAGCTTATCACAGAACTCAGATTCGTGGCGACATCTATTGAGTATCTAGACTAGTTTCTGATAAATTGGAAAAATAATAATGATTGTAATATTTAGCTGGAAAAAAAATCTATATATATATATATATATATATATATATCTGTGTGTGTGTGTGTGTGTGTAATAAATTAAATAATTAATTTTTAAAATAAATATATATATACGACACGGCTATTAAATAGCAAGACTGACGGTAAGATAGATTGTGAAATTCCACGGAAAACTTGAAAAACCGCTACCCGAATAGAGGATTTTTGTTACTCTTATTTATTGCATTTTGAAGAATTTTCAATATTTATCATGTGCGCTTTTTTTGCCGCGCCGCATGGCAGAGAATCTAATTAAATATGTGAAAATATTAGCAACACTTGTTTTCCATCCTGGTAGAAAACTTATCATCCATTTCTTTAAATCCTCAGAAAAAGAAACATCCATTCATAAAAATGTTCTGGAGATAAAAGAATGGAACTACTTCATAGTTTTAGGAATGAGGCCAATAATGTTTTAATACATGCAAGTGATGAAAAAAAATGAGATATTGTAATAAATTAAAAATAGCTGCAGTTTTAAGATTAATATCAACTAACACCACAAGAATGTCTAAAAAATCATGTCGTTAAATCATGTAAGTTGCATGCTCAGTTTTCATTCAGACTTTCAAGCATGGCAGATATTTACTGTAAATTGTAAGAAGTTCAGAATTCCAAATTATTGGTTATGTCAGATACTATCTTTCGTCCCAAATCGAAAAAAACCTCTGCATATTTGAGTAATGGCTGGTGAGAATTGTGAAACCCGCTATTATGATTCGAGAATGCTGATCACAGCATTTGCAACTGAGGCAAAATAAGTCGGTGAAATCTCACAAAGTGTCATTTGCGCCTTAATCCGATGAAGAGTAACGTAAGAACCTCAATAAATAGCAGTGAAAAAATATTCCTTCAACTGAAATGTATATTCGTATTTCCTTATATATATATATATATATATATATATATATATATGCGAAATCATAGAGAGTGAAGTAAACATAGTTTAAAAAAATCCAAGATTATTGCCTATATTACTATATTAGTAGTAGCAAATTATTTTTTGAAAGGAGTTCATTATTTGAAAAGCTGAACAAATAAAAAATGTGTAAGAAACTAGAAAATAAATAAGATATATATATTTAAATTTAAAAATAAGATATTTATTTTCGACAAAGTTAATAGACAAGACTGCATTACTGGAACAAAGAACAGACTATATTAAGGTTTTGAAAATATTTAATTT
The DNA here is from genome assembly GCA_019974015.1 of Nephila pilipes. Lineage (NCBI taxonomy): Eukaryota > Metazoa > Arthropoda > Arachnida > Araneae > Nephilidae > Nephila > Nephila pilipes. The sequence goes on from BMAW01071855.1 coordinate 5,386, forward strand.
AAAATGGCATTTTTCTGCCATTCTAAAAATTAAATAAATAAATTTTGACATATCAATTTATTAATATTTATATGCCACCAGAAATTAAAAGCCACTATTGAGAGATGGTTACTAGACACAATATATTATTTTCTCCTAAATTTTATTAAACATTCTTTACTATTTTCCAGAAGGCCTTACTCCATATGACCCTCATAAATTCAATTGACTCGCCATCAACCTATTTTAGAAAAGAATCATATCTGTGAAAGAGTTTTTCCACATAAAGATTTCTACTATTGACAAAGCTCTGATCTGGAGTACAGTTACTGCAGTGGATGGAGTTAACACGATCACTGAAAACAAATCGCCTCATTCCCAATAATCGTAGCATATGAAGATTTAAAAGACAATCGATGAATTCCCTTATATGAAATCAATGTTCCAAAAAGTGAAAATTCAAGAGAAAAACTTAATTTTTTTAAAATGAGGTACCTTCATTTGGAAATTTTTTTTGGAAATTTATAAGAATTTCGCATCACTCCACCTGCTCACGTATGGATTTGCTTACGAGGAAGTAAGAAAGTTTCGTGGCGACATCTGATTGGCAATTTATCAGGGTTTTAAAGGGACTTTATGTTTTAAAGATATAAGATTATAGTTTTGATTCGGGTACGAAAATATAATAGAATGTTTGCCCAAGAAGAGGGGAGAGTCATCTACCAACCAGCATGAATCTCAGGGTTGGCGCTTTGGTTTTGCAAAATATGTCAATTAAGTGTGAACAGAGATCATGAATTTAAGTGTAAAAATCTGAGGTCGAGCAGGCACGGTTTTGGAATAGGGAGGTCTTCGCTTTCATTTTTTCGGTTTCAGGAGATGTTACGTATAACCAAGAGAAGGAAGAAATGAGAACATAAATGTTTCAAATCAATAGCAGTTTCTCATCGGATTATCAGTCTAACATTATATAATTTCTTCTGTCTTACAGGTGGTTTGGGAGGAACTGCACGAGGTTGAACCGTATATTTACAACAGTTACGTGTGATTCTTTCAGGCACGTATCTAAAGTATGACTGTTTTGGGCACGATGCGAACAGGAGAAAGGTTCGGCCATACACATACACATATTTTCGCATGGTTAAATAAATGGTAACTTTATGTAGTTTTATTAAAATAGTATAAATCTTTTCAAATGAGTTGAATTGATATGTAGGTACTAATTTATTTTAAATTGATAAAGAAGTTTCGTTTCAGTTAGATTGATGTTCATAAAAAGGGAGAAATTCTAGATGTAAGGATGGATGAATTTGTTTTGTGTTCAAACAAACGATATCGGGTTTAACAAACAGGGTTGCAATTCTTAATGCATTTTCAAGGCTGCAAAACCGGTATACCGTAAAGCACCGCTTTGCTTTGCCATAGCCGCCCGGCAAAAGTTACTTTTTGCGCCTTTTCCTAATTTGCGTTTAGGGGTGCACTTTAGACAAGCATGATTTGGGGGCATAAAGTGTATTTTCTCTCGCTCTCTCTGTCTGTCTATCTGTCTTTTTTTTTTTTGCTTTTCATAACAGCAAATAAAGATGTTTTCTGAACAAAGATCCGTTGAATCTGTCTTGCAAAAAATTATCAAAAATTATTTTTATATTGACATAGTGAATGAACTACATGATTAACAACCCATTTTCAAATAGACCGATAGACAAATGCGGCGATTTTTTTTTATTCCATTGAGCATTCGAATTAAATGTGTATAGATAGTAATGTTGATAAAAAGCGCTTAGAACATGTGTAGAAATGTTCGCTAACAATATTTAAACTGGGGGGAAAAAACCAATTTGTACATTTTACAGCTATTTTTTTTTTTTTTTTTTTTCGTTTTTCTTTCAAAATAGTGCAATATAATACAATAGGTAAGGTAACAGTTATTTAGACGTTTTCCTATTCGGAATAAGAAAAAACTGTAAATATATGCACATTTTTACTACTCCTTTTATTTTTCGGATATCTTGGCAGAATCGTAAATCTTTACATGTGAGTTGGAGAACAAGTATTCTTTGTTTAAAAAAGCCATAATAGACTATGAAGCGAATACCGACTCTTATAATTTCGAAATGTCTGATGCATATAATGGAAGATATGATTTAAAACAGCATGTTTAATCCGATAGGCATAAACGAGATCACAAGAGGTCAGCAACTGAAAAAAAAAAATCATTCTTTTTTGAGAAGCAACATTTAAAAACAGATGAGCTGATATTGGCAAGTGAAGTTAACTGAGTCTTCCATACTATAAAACACCATCGCAGTTACGTGATTGTTTATGAGAATTACATAAACTGTGTTTCCAGATTATAATAAATATATGTTAATAATGTTCTTCCACCTAATTGTGTACAGATGACTTAGAAAGCGTTTTTGGCTGTCTTCGGATAATGTTGAATAATGGGGCCAAACTTCGACCGTATTTTCAGGAAAAGGAAGTGATCCAGTATTAATATGAATTTCTATGGATATATACACATATAATCATGTATTAGAGAGTTGTCATACAATTTAGAAATTTTAAAGAATATGCAGTTTTCCGCTTTTATGTAAAATGAATATTTAATTTTCTTTGCCGACTAAAATGTCGATTCCCTTTTTTTCAGGAAAATATTGATTCAAGCAGTATTGAATAAGGTAGAAACGTACACTTCTGTCTATAGGATAGAATAATTATAATACAGTTTTACGTCATTGTTAACCCTTTCCGTTTTAAATTTCCGATTAATTTTTGTTAATTATTGACTTATTTCGGGTTGTCTGCAACAGATGGCGCCAGAAACTTTTTCCCTAAAAGACGTACTCTTACCTAGGATGATATACTTTAGGCGAATTTTTTAACAGCTTCTTTTATGAAGTGAAATTGCTAAATTAAGGTTGGAATGCAGTTTAGAGTAACCACCCTTGGTGGTAGGAATTATTTGACGATATTTTGCCAAATGTGGCTACCCCTGCTTTCACTCCACTGTGGCTGCTTTAGGCATGACAACCCTTTCGAATATGCTATATGATTTCGGATTCCAGTTCACCGGCTATTTTTTTAGGTTATATACCTTTCTGTGGATAATTTTTCTCTTGTCCCATTAAACCCCACAATCACACTCTCACGCAGCTGTGATGGATGTTTTTTTTAGCCAATCACTGACAGTAGATTTTTGCGCCTCCGTTTCTAAACCGAAATTTTGCATATTTTTGTTTTCTAACCAATTAGAGGTTATGATTTTTGACCCTTCTGTTGCTGAGCGTAGACTTCTCAGAGTTTCTAAAACATTCTTTATTGTACGTTACTTCGTTTAGAAACTTTTTCAGTTCTATCGTGTTTCACTATTTCTGTCCTTGCGTGGTTTTCCTTTTTACGTTGTTCACGTTTTTTATTTAATTTCTCCTGCTGGATTGAATTTGTGTTTCTGCGTTTTTAACCTGCTTAACAATCACTAACTCTACGTTTATTCTCCCAAGTACAGGTTCTTTCAATGGCGGCGAGAATGACTTCGACAGAGGTGAGTGAATGTACTTAGCAATTTTTGATTTATAGAAGGAAGGAAAGTATCCTTTCCTTGTATGGGTTATGAAATTAGGTTTAATTTCGTCCACCTAAGCATGTTCTAAATGTGGTGATGATGTGAGTCAAAAAATACCTTCTTTTCCGCTTCGCGTATTTAAGATTCCGCCAAAAAAACCCGCCAAATTTGGCGATTTTTCAAATCTCGCCAAGTGGTTACTCTAAACTGCATTTTCACCAATTAAATTATAAAATGAAATTATTAAATTAAATAAAATTATAGTAGCTTGTAAATTGTGACTATTGGTAAATAATAGACACAGAGTTATGATTCACTGACGCTTATGAATTAATGCAATTTAGTCTAACCACTTGGAACGATTTCAAAAATCACGAAAGTTGTTGATTTTTCGTGTAACATTAGTTCATGAGGCAGGGAAGAAAATAACAAGGAAGTTTTCCTTCGTGCGGATTTTGAAGGTTCTTAGAAAAGCATTGTATTTCTTAAGAAATCCTGGATGAAATTAGTTAAGAAAGCATTAATACTTGCAACATCGATATTCCTCTTTCAGACGACGTTCGACCTCTACTAATATTTTCATTCACTATTTAAAACTCAACATTCTATAAGCACCTTTGAAACCAAACTCTCGTTAATCAATGAACATAACACATTAAAACAAATCTCAATTTCTTTGGACGAAATAAACAACAAAATGTTCTCTTTTCATTCTACAACGACATTTAATTCCATCAATCGTTCCCTACCATTTAAATAATCGTTTGACTTCACATCATTATGCACATAATAACAATTTATCTCTTTTATAAAACTTTCCATTCCTAATCCGTTTGTCACTTATCAAAAGTTAATTGTTCAAGGGACGATCAACGGTTATTATTCAAAATAAAGGAACGAAATATCTCTCTATTTCAGACAAACGTAACGATCCATAACCAACGGTTTATCTCTTTTTGACACTGGATTCACCATTTCAAAACACAATCTTGTTATTTGGATTTAATCTTTTATCTAATAATTAGAAGAAATACGATAGTTCAACTAACGCTGTAGCACAAATTCAAAAAAATGTGAACCTTTCCTCCTGCAGTGTGCAGTGTTATGTGGCGAAGATTCAAATTTTTATGAATGATTCAATACCTTGCTATAAAACAAACAATAAGACAACCTCCTTAGCAGATTTAATGTCCTGTTTTTATCTTGACAGGTAAAATCTCAGGATATGAAACTTGTAGAAATTTTTTGGTAAATCGCAATGAATTACCAAAGAAACAAGAACTATACAAAAATTGTAGAAAATCTAATAGGAGTACGGCATCATAATCCTCATATAAAAATGGGCAAAACAGTAATTAAAATCATGTTCAGGATGCAATGAAGCATTATTATCTTTTAAGGAAATTATGATCAAATATTAATGATGAGCAGTATTAATTATTTATTACGTTTAGTTACAATATTTATCCTTTATTTTTCTATATTTTACTAAGATGAAAGTATCATAGACACAATAAATTATTTAGAACTGATAAAAAAAAATTTAAAAATATTTATAACTAATATACCAATTCTTAAATAATTATGAATGTCCACAATAATTTGACAATCTACTGTACACTCGGGTTTGCCACTTACTTGTGATACGGTTTGGGGTAGACAAAAAGTACTTTTTAAAAAAGTTTTGGATTTCTGCTGTGATAGGATTAGTTCCATTTGGTGGATACTTATATTTAATTCCATCTTTAAGTCCCTGAAGAATGGAAATTTGAAACGGAGCTGAAAGTTGTAAATTGCAATATACAAGCACGAATGTTCCTTGTTTTGAAAAAAATATGCGTTGTAAGTGATAAATTAAATAACATTTGCATGTAGTTTTCAGATGTAAATGTGTTATTTTGTAACTAATAACTAAATGTGCTTTGTAACTAAATGTGTTATTTTGTAACAACGTCAGAACAGAATTAAATATATGCGAGAAATGAAAGAGAGATAGAATTTATAGATTATATCAAAATGCTTTAGAGCTTAACTACTGAATTCGGATATCGTTGATGGGAACATTAGGCAGCTTTTCGGACTGTATTTAAGTACATTAAAATGTATGTATTTGTGTTAGAAGAGATTTGTACTTTGAAATGTATTAAAGTAAACTGGAATATATTCAAGAATATGTGACAAAATTGCAAGTGAGAGTTAATATGCGACATAGAAACTACTACGAGGTATATTTAATAAGATATCAGTTACAATATTTTAAGAAAAAATTATTTTAATATTACATTTACAGTAAATTCCTACCATTCCAGCACAAAGTGTTTTATCAGTTGTGGAATAAATAAAATTATTAAATAAGAGAGAAATAAAGTCATTTTATATTTTTAATGCTCTACGGTACTCTTACATTTCCACAGCATTTTCATGTTTTTTTTTTCCTTATCATTCGAGATCATTTATTTTTATTCAATTATTTTTTTTCTGCTAAAATCGTCAATTTTCGACTTGACTATCCAATACTTATTCCAAATTAATTCAATAAGAGTTCACTCATTAATTACTTAGACCACAAAATCAGATAGTCAAATCTTTAACTTAATTTTCTTTTTGTTTTAAGAATATTCAAATATTACTTGTTATGAATGGGAAGCAGAGTCCTCCTTAGTTATAAATTCATGTTAGGAAAGTTTATCTTACAATTCTACTTATCCTACTACAAAGTTGAATACTAGTTCAGCATAAATATTTGTAGAGAGGATTCGATTAAATATCCCCGATGATCATTTTCCGATTATCACTTAACATTATCAGTCTAGTGCTAAATTCCTCTCACTATACAAACACATCCTACGTGCTTTTAACACCTTCCGATCTCTTTCTGTCTCTTTCAACTCAATCTAATTTTAAGCTCTTTGTAGCTTATAAATGCTGTTTAATCAATTAATTCATTTCTGTATGTGTATTCTCGTATAGTTTAATATCTTTCCAGAAACAGAGATTCTCAAGCCAAATAAATGTCATATGAAAGCCCTTCTAGGTTAGTTGAGGGGGGAACGTTCAAGAACTCCATTATAAGCTTATCAGAAATTTGTTACATTTTAAAATATATAAATGTAAAATATTATCATCATTCTTAATCTTCTGGAACATGAGGAATTCTGAGAAAGTTTCCCTAACATTAAAGAAGAGCCTTTTTATGAATGTTTTTTTCCATTGATTTTGAACGGGATTGCAATACTTTAAATTTTTATTGGACTTCGAACTATCAAAAAATTAATTAATGACATAAGTTTCATCATGTCTAGTTGAAATATTTTAATTCCCAAAACAGATATGAATGTTAAACTTCTTTGGATTTTAATTACAACTGTAGATTTTGGTTGCACTATTAATTAGTTCAAATGTTGCTCCAATTTATAAATTCGTTAAACAAGTCGGAAATTCGATAAAAAAGTTGAATTTCAAAAGCAAACCATAAAATTATATTTTAAACAGATTAAAATATGATGGAATTTAATGTTTTGCAACTATTCTTTTTAGTTCTGATTTTATGTAAAATAACTCAGTCTGTAAATTATATCAATACATTGTTAAACTATTCCATTCTTGCGACACATTTTAAATATTAAATTAGATATTTTTCATTTAATTGTGGTATCAGACAAGAAGTTTACTTTTTTCAAAAAATTTAGTTCATTATGTTTCAATACATTTATTAATGTTTTCAAACTCTTACAAAAGTGTTGAAATAAGAAAGCATGATACTTTTATTACTTCAAATGGATTTTTAATGAATCTGATGAAAATGTTGTTAAAGAAAATAATAACTTTTAGAATTAATAATGTTTAACACGAAAGAACTGCTAATATTAGCTACCACATCTTTTGATTAAGGAAATGACTTTACATTTCGATGGAATAATCTTCATAGCTTCTTCTTTTTCATTTTAATTTTAGCATTTCGATTTCTAATGGCAACATCGTGATAATCTAAATAATCCACATTTCACTCTCTTTTGTAATACAAAACAAAAATGAAAGAAAGTCTTCAATTGATAATTCTATGTTTTAATATATCTATATTAGACGGTTTTCATCTAGGTAAATGCGTGGGATATTTTTAATGCATTTCGTCTCAACTTTTCGCGGATTTCATGGATACGCGCAAGAGAACGATTTTAAAAGGGGGATACAGCCATCATCTGGAGATAGTTTTTTTTATGTTTTGAAAACAAAATGTAAAGATGTTAATTTCGGTGTAACTTGATGCCAAAAGGGAAAATCTAAATGACAAGGATGCTTAAAACTGGTGAAGGGATCGATTAAGAAATTGTTTTCTCCTAGCTATCCTATGGATTCCACTATTTAAAAAAATTATTGGGACTGAAATTAAGTTTTTAATTCATTTTTATTACAATTGTACATTTATTTCCCCATTTTTTTATTAAACAAGAATAAATTGATTAAAATTATTAAAATTAAGTTTTAGTCATATCTGATTATTGGGTAACATACTTGATATTTTAAGATATGGATAATTTTTGTTTATGCCAAAACTATAAAGAAAGAGTTTTATCGATACATCAAGGTCACAACTTGTATCAAATGCTATACCGTGATTCTTGAGGTATTATTTCACGTTCACAACTGAAGTAATCAGGAGTACTCTATATAAGAAGTACTATAAATTACATTTCTTACCCTTATAAGACAATAACAAATGATGACCAATAGAAATGAGTATACAAACAATATATAATATTTTTATGTTTCAAAATATTTTGTTTTCATTGTTAATATCTCATAAGTTATATTTCAAATAATAAAATAAAATCTTCTGTAAACTTGTAAGTAATAATCATTTTAGTTCAATATACGTCACAACCCAAGTAAAATAGCAACAAACATATATGTTTAAAAACCTGCCTAATTGTTTTCCGTAGAAAATCATGGTCATAACGATGATTTTATAACAAACTGTTAAAAATATTATTTGTTAGATTATTTAACTACCTAATTATTGATTGAAAATATACAAGAAATTGTAGCAGTAAATAAGTAAACTTTTTCTGATAAAAGGCATCACTTTTCTTTGTTGTTAATGGTTGGAGGAATAATTTTCAAGACATTGCTAAAAGGCAAGCTATCAATAAATTATACGTCTATATATATACTTTTTCTATCTCATAACAATAAAAACGTGCGCTTTTTCTATTATAATTTGTTTGAGTTAATATATTGTAGCGATAATC
>BMAW01071859.1:0-33738 GCA_019974015.1 Nephila pilipes
GAAACGACGCGAAGCAATGACTACAATTTAACATGGACCGCATTAATATTAATTGTATTGATTTCTTTCAAGACAACATGGAATAGGTAAATCAGAGCACATGGAAGTGGAAATCAACTTGAATAGGAATGAATGCAAAACATCATTTGATTCACAGCCATCATTATAATTTATTTTCCCTTAAAAAATACTAAAACTTTAAAAATCTGTTTTTCTTTTTTATGAAAAGTATTTATAAGAAAATATTTTTTTTTTTTTTGTCTTATCTATAGTATATTGTTTAAATTTTTTTTTGTATTTATAAAAAAAAATATTTTCTACATTGAAAAATATTTAAATCTTAGAATAATTAAATATTAAGTTCTAAATATTGTTTTACAATTTTTTTTTTCTAATTTCAAAAGTATTATCTTTTAAGAAATTATTTTCCATTTAAAAATATTTAAGTTTTAAAAATTGTTTACAGTTTCATGTTCAATATTTCCACATGGTCATTCATTATATGTTCAAAATATAAAAATTATTTAATTTATTAATTTATAGAATTTACTAATGGTATATTTTTACACCACATATTTAGCACCCTAAAATATCCTTTATTCCCCACACTTCTACCTTCAAATGGTAGCTTATAGGGAGTCGTCTCTGCTGGCTGTTCGGCTGTAGTCAGTTGCGTCCCTCTTATAGAGTCTTAGTTTGATGGCGTTTCTTTTGTTAGTTCGGGAAGCGTCAAAGATTGCTTAGTACTTTCCACAATAACGAAAGACGTGTCCTGTTCGACCTATAGAAAACAGTCGGGGTTTATCAGAGGTCAGTTGTGTGCCTTAAGCTCAAGCTCAGTAATGAATCACTACCTTTTCAAAAGTGTCGAATTAAGTGGCTGGCGTCTGGGTAGTGGGTGAAAATCAATTCGCTTGAGAACAAATAGTTTCATGTTCCTCTTCTCGCACAACAGCTTCAATAGATTGTAGTTGTGTTCTTGAAATCTCGATGTTTGTTGCTATTACACATTGGATCTTCTCTCGAACAGTTTGTCAAATTATAGTGTATAGATCTGATTACTCAGTTTTAAAGTACACCAGGAGGATGTTACAGGAGGAGGAGTGTTTTCTTTCCTTTAACTTATCTGTTTTTCATTTTTTTTTATGTGCTGACAACTTTTCACGAATTCTTTCTTCGTCTTGAATTCCTTAGTGAGGAGAACTTAGTAAAATTTCTCAGCAATACTTTTCATGAGGATAGACACTTTTTAATTCTTCAGTAATTGAAGATTATTTTCATGAACTAGTTTCAGCACTATTTGGATGTAGGTTTATAGCCTTTTACCATGCTTTTGTGCCCGACATTTAAGTTCCTCCTCACCTGTATTTCTTGAATGTATCCTACCCTCAACTGTTCTGAAGATTTCAATTTAAAATTGACCCTAAGATGTCAGAAATTATTCAATATGCTTAAGCTATTCTTGTGATTTTTCGTCCAAGGAAAAGTATATATTTTACAGGCCGAATATTTCATCCCATTAATTATATTTAGTAACTTGGTCATATTCCTTAAGCCACTTATTTGGGTCTTGTTCCTTTTCTCTGCGAAACACGTAGTATATATGAGGTGTCATAAACATGAGTTTGGCCTGAACCTCCTTGGCCATCTCTTTGTTCTTTTAGGTGAAGTATAAACCCAATCTCAAGTGGGTTATTTTGCAACCGATCATTTTTTTACAGCTCAGTGCGTAATTCTAGAATGAAGGATACATTGCAACAATATTTCTGTCAAACCATACCGCAAATATTGGAGCAGAGAGAGAAAAGCCAAATTACAGACATAATAAATAATCAAATAGAGTCTTTTATTAACATTCTGAGAGAAACTATACGAGGCTGAGAATTCAATGAGACTAAGATTGCATGCCTTTATATTTCACAGAAAATATTCCAAAACACTACTCTGGAATAGTAAAGAATATTACGGGTGGTTTCAGAAATTCAGAAATTATAATTGAAGATACGGAATTATTTAACAAACATTTACTTAAACTTTCGAAGCTGTAGCCACTGAGGTTTGAATCTAAGAACTCTCTATGTGTAGACTAGCATTGTAATTCTGTGCCCTTTAGCTCTTGCGAGCTTTGTGGCAATATAAGTTCAGTGCATTTTTTAAATTTTTTTAGTAATCACTTCTTTTAGAATGTTAAATGCATCTGACTACAACAACAAATGTATATATATATACAAGGGCTGCTTTTCTGCTTAGGCACGTACCTAGGGCGCAAAAGATTGTAGATCAAAAAAAGAGATGAGAAGAAAATTAACTTAAAAAAGTGCCTAAGATAACAAGTTGTTTTCGTTTAAATCATGAGTCTGCTGAGACCGAAACTTCACATTCCCAAACTTGTTCATCCTATGGAAGTGAAACCCGGAATGACGTGCTGGAGAACCCGGGTATATGGAATATAAAAGACATTGTAAGGATATCCAAAACATTTAACTTCAAATTTAAATAAAAGCAGATTGCTCTAATTCTGGACATAGTTATGAAGTCGTCAAAATTAAACGCAAACTTTTAACAAAATTATTTTTTGGTGAGCTACCGATTGGAGAGAACTATAAGAGGAATTGGCTCATCTATTCAAAATCGAAAGGACAGGTATTTTGTTTCTATTGCCCTATATTCCAGTCTGAGGAAAACGAAGGGACTTAGCAAATAGTTGTAATTATTGCAAAAACTCTTTCGAGCTTGCTTTGCAGCATGAGAGGTCAAACGACTATAGGGCAAATGTGTTGACATTTAAGTTAAGAAAAGGGACCGCCTCTGCCCAAAATGCAGCCTATAGTCAATATGACAAAAAGGTGAAGTATTGGTGAAGTCTCCTTACAAGAAATGCTTTTGTTCTAAGCCTTTTGTCAATAAGAAGCCTTCCATTAAGGGGTTACGATCAAAAACCTGGATCCATATCAAACAGGTGGCTATTCTTGGGATGACTTGAACTCATAAATGAGTGATTCGTTTCTTGCCAACATCTGACAAAATATGGCAACAAAGATAACAAGAATACGTCTTATCTGTCTTCTGATATTCTTAGTGAGTTTTTTGATCTAATGTGCCAAAGAGTTTTGCAAGAAATCATAAAAGAAAACAAACTTGCATATTACTTTTCACTTATTAATGACTTTAAGCCAGACTCTTCACACACCGACTAGTTTACTGTAGCACCTCAATACGTTTCTGTGAGTAAAGTAAGAGCCAATGAACGTCTTGTACGAGTGCTATCAGGCAAAAAGATCAAGTTATGGAAGAAGCAGCTATTAAATTACATGAAGAACTTAAAATAGATTTAAAAAACTGTCGGAACCAAAATTACGACAAAATTGTCGTGAGTGTACTCAGCTCTTTAATCGAGAATATAAGAAAATAATATCCTTACTGAGTTTGTACCATGTGCAGTCCATTCCTTAAACCGAGCTGGTTGTTTGCTGCGGAGTAAGCTTGCACTCAATCTTGCTCTGACTTTACAGTTTTTTTCATCACCTACTCATAGATATAATGTATTAAGAGATCTTGTGCTAAGAAGCTGAGAACAAAAGCTGTAAATTGCATATAGATTTCTTATCTTAAAACCATTGAGTAAAACTATATGGTCTTCAAGGGTAGATGCTCTCGGAGCTCAAGTTACAAGTCGTAACGAAATCAAGGGCACCCTTGAAGATTTAATTGAAGACAATATTCAGACACCGGAACACGAGTTACAGCTGAAGGATTCCTCAAAACACTTGAACGTTTTCAGACTTCTTTGTTAACGGTGATTTGGGACGAAATCTTACAAAGAGTGGACAAAACCAGTGAGATACTACAGAAGGAAGAGTTTGATGTCCTTCGCTCTATTAAAGTATTACAGAAGTTATCTTTATTTTTATCTAAAAAAAAGATCCAACTTCGATAATTATCAGGTAAGAGCATTGCAACTAGCTAAGTGTCTAAGTCCAGCTATAATGAAATAAGAAAAATGAATTTTTTTCAGATGAGAAAAGAGAACGAGATTTTGAGAAATTGACTCCAAGAGAGAAATTTCAAACTGGAGTTTTCTAACCAATCATTGACAATCTTATAACACAATTAAACAAAGAAGAGATTGTTATGATGTTATCAACGCAAAATTCCATATATATAGAAATCTTCATGAAAAGGTGCAAAGAGCTGTGACAAAACTGGCGAAATACTTGACTCAAAACTACCCCAAGACATCGATGAATAACAGTTTGTACAAAATTTTCAACATTTCAAAATGTATATTTAGGTGAACAAATAACAAGAGGAATGTCTTCCTACATCAAGAAAAACAAGTTAAAAAGTACCTTATCAAATTTAAAAGTCGCATTGAGAAATTACTTGACACTTCCTGTCACAAACTGTACAAAAGAGAGAAGCTTTTTCGGCTTTAAGAAATTAAAGAATGAAATCAGATCTCAGCAGAAAATGAAAAACTTAACAGTTTCATGATGATATTACAAAGGAAATTTATTACAATGATGTCATTAATGATTTTGCATAGGTGGAAGCCCGATAAAATATTTTGCTGTTACAAATACATTCAGGGTGACAGAACAAAGAATAAGGATCTTAAAAGTAAAGGATAGTAAAGCTATAAGAAAGGAAAAAGATGATAATTAAGAAGTTAAAAACAATTAATACAATAATTTTATACTCCACAATGTAATTACAAGTAATTTCACTAATTTACTATACCAATTTACAAATGGTTGGTAGGTCCATGGTTCCGTAAGGTAGGATAGACTAAACCATGCCATTATCCTTTCTTTATGGCCGCCAGTTGCCAGTTTGCCACAGGTCGGGTCCAAAGCAGTTGATAATGGAAAGACTCTCCAAAGACCAAAAAAGAAGGAAGGGAAAAGAGTTAAGAGAAAAGCCATCCCAAACCGAAACGGGCAAAGTTAGAACTGAAGAAGGGGGTGAACTGGAAATAGTGGGGATCGTAATAATTTGCAGTGCTCAGGGTACCGTTGAGGTTAAAACGACACTGTATAAATCTATATATATATATATGCATATATATAAAATTATTATTATAAAACGTAATTAGTATTGGAAACAGTGCATTCTATAGTTGAAGTAGAAACAGAATAAACTTAGTTTTCTAAAAGTTTTTGACAGAAAGAAATATTAAAAAATTATTGACTTTCCTGAAAATGTGTCTGGGTTATGTAACTTTTTTTTTTATACTTTTACATAAGTGATTCAGATCTTCGAAATTATATCTATGCTGTTTTACTTGGGTGGACTCACTACCCTTCAAACACTTTGAATAAAATGATGATAGCATTTCAAAAAAAAGTGTTAGATTTTTAAGGTTATTTCTTAAGGATCCAGTTTACAAGAAATTATTTTGCTTTGAAGGTAGTAAAATATAATTTCAATATGCATGCTGAAATTCAGTAAAAATATCTGATATATTTTATATTAAGTTTTATTTTTTTAAAAATATATTTTATTGAAAAATGAATCCAAGATATTGCTACATGTATAATTCGTAACTTATAGGAAAAGATGGTAGTGATTGGTAAATAGTTATTTATGGAATGAGTTGCGTTTTGAATGCTATGGGGTATTTGAAAAAACGCGTACTGACACAAACCGTTTAAGCTGATTACTCAGAAAAAATAATTATTACGAGCTTCAATTAACTAAAACTCCCTCTTATAAAGCTACATGTATTTGATTTTCTTGGAAATAATTACATTTCAGTGAAATCTTAGGTCATATTTTTAATAGATATCCTTTTTTAGAGTGTAAGTTACTCTGGACTATCATGATAAAAATATATATATATATATAATGAATAAATTAATACATGAAATAAAATAAAATCATTTTTAACATTAATTTTGCATTTTACAAAATCAAAATGTTTCATGAAATTAAATGATATATAAGTAAAAAAAATTAAAATAATAATTAACTATCTTTATTTAAAATGCATACTAATTATTTAAATCCTTATTCCTTTAATATAAGTTTCAAACATTGAAAGCAAATTGTAAAGAAAAGTTTCAAAATTTTATTCAAATTATTAAGAATTCGTAAATTCTTTAAATACATTATCGACTTGAAAAAGAGTCGAGTAAATAGCTTAAGGTTTTAAATACAAATGAAATGACTTAACATACTGTTAAAGAAAGTTTAAATAATTTGCTTAAAATTGCTGCTAGAGAAGTTAGAGATTTGGCACTTATGTTTATAGAAGTCAAATAACTAAAATCAGGCCATAACTCTTTTTGAATATTTTGGTCATAATAGCGTACTGTGTGATTTTACCTTTCAAGTGTTTTGAGATCAGTTAAACAGATTCTAAAACTAACAATAAGAATTAAAAATATTTTTGTTATTTAATGAACTATATTATTATTTCTTATATTTGAGGGGCATAACAAAAGTAATTTAAGTCATAAGGGAAACTGAAATTAGCTAAATATTATGTGAAGGGAAAAATTACACGCAGAATACAAAATTAAAAATACGCACGTAGGACACAAACATTTAAAATTAATGATTAAATTTAAATCCCGATCTGGGTTATTTTATTTAACACACAATTACGCTAATTATTAATAATTATGGGTACATACTATTTGAGTACATTTAAAATGATTAAATTAAGTAAGTAGAATTGGCCTACAATTATAAAATAATAGTTTTTGATAACAAAAAACTGATAACAAACTCCTCATAATTTTTATATATGCCCCAGATTCCTATTGCGCGCTCCATGACATTGAAAATGCAAAACCTAAGAAGGAATAACCAGAAAGTGAAGAAACTCGGCAAAACAGACAGAGACAGCAACAAATAATATGTATTCATTATTTCGAAACGATATGCACAATATAGAGGAAGATCAGAGTCGATTCAGTAGATTGTAGAACAACCGTGAACGGCAATACACGTAGCAACACGCCTAGGTACAGAGTCAGTGAAAGAACGGATGGCGTTCTGAGGAATGGCTCTCCTTTCCCTGTCACCCATTTGAGTGCGTTTTCTGAAAGTCGCAGTGGCAGGGTCTTCAAATAACGTCCAATCGAATCCCAAATGTGTTCAATTTGTGAGAGATCAGAAGATTCTCACAAATTGAACATTCCGATATCACTCTCTTTCGGTGGCCAGGGAAGCATCTGTACATTTTGCAGAGCACCCTGGCTGATGCGAGTAGTGTCAGTTCGAGCGTTATTCTGCTGATAAAGGGCATTGCGTAACCCTTCAAGGCAGGGGAGTGTCACTGCCCACAGCGTATAATTCACGTATCGTTAAGCTGTCATAGTGTCCTGAATACGAAATAGAGGTGACCTGGAATCGTACTATATTACTACCAAAACCATGATGCCCAGTTGTCCCACGATGGGGCGTTTTACAATTGCTGCCGGATTGAACCTGTCTCCCCGGCGATGCCACACTCTTTTGCAGTGACTATCATTGGAGAGAAAGAAGCGTGACTTATCTGAGAATACGACCTTGTGCCATACTATCATTCATATTGCTGAAGTCCGGCAACATTTCAAATGTTAGCATGATGATATTGTGGGGTCAATGACAGTCTTCTTAACGAACGCCATGAGTGCAAGCCACTATCACCGAATTGTTAGGAAATAGTTCTGATTGAGATAAGAATATTCAGGGTGTCTTGAATATGCAGCACAATGGAGGTAGAAGTGGCTTCTGGGTCCGTCAGCTCTTTTCAGAGGATGCATCAATCCACGCGTGCTGACATCCCTCTGTCTGCCCCGGCACCTCTCAAACTTACCACATTTCTTTGTTCCAACCGTCTTCCTCACAATCGGTGTAATGTGGACACGTTGAGATGTGTTTCAGCTGATATTTTCCGTATGAACTAATTGGCAATTCTAAAGCCGATCACCACGCCCCGCGTAAAATGGTCCATCTGCTGAATCTGCCTCCATTGACGACTACCTGGCATTCTCTGCTACTGCACGTGTCCTCAGAGACAAGAACATATTTACTACGATGATTTCCCTAGCAGAAATAATGGTACGAAAATTGTACAATTTGTAGGTTCTTTTCCTTATATTTTCTTCAACGAGCACTGCAGTGCTGCGGATTTCACATTATTCGCATAAAGGTGACGTGCGTCTACCTTGAAATTTTCATGATTTTCTGGTCACTATTTCTTGTATTTGCATTTTCATTGTCATGCAGTATAAAAGATTTTCATTTCATTAATTTCGAAACACAGGGCAGTATTGTTATTCAATATTGAGTATTGGAGTAGTTTGGATTCTATTACAACATTGGTTCAAATTTTTCAGCTAATAATACAACCAAGCTATAAACATTTATTTACAATGTTCATGAAGTACTGCTACGTATCAGGGGAAAAACGAGAGGAGATTAATTTGTGTCTCATACTTTGCTTCCTTAAATTATTTAAAGTTACATATCTTAAAAATGATAGAGATTTAATAAAGGATCACACACACAAATTGTTATACAAATAATGAAATTTGATTAAAAGAAAGTAAAACATGACATGACAAACACAGGAAAAGAAGATGTGTTTTTGATGTGAAGAAAAATACTGTGTTTTTTTTTTTTTTTTTTGTAATATTACAAAATGTATTTATAATTTATCAAAATTACGCATTGCAAATCATCATATTAATCAACATACTTTGTCTCTTATCTATTACCATAATATCAATCACTTTATTTGTGTGTTTATTTTGAGGAAAAATTTGAAATTTATCACTTTTTTTTTTTCTGCTCGGTCACGAAATCTCTACGTTTTCGTATTTGCCGTTTGTTTTCATATCGCGATATATTCCGTTCAGACACTCATTACATTATAACGAGTAATTTTAATGTTGAAGATAAATTGTTCTCAAATAAGAACTAGAAAGCAATTTAAAGCAAGAGGAGAGGAACTATTTTTTTTTTATATATATGATTAAAAGCAGAATTTTAACAAGTTTTTTAGCTACCGTAGACATCCTTTGAATAAATAAATAAAATTTTTGAATTTTGAATGAATTGAAATGTTTCAATTACAATTATATGATATTTTTAATTCAATTTCTTTTTATTACTTCCTAGTTAAAACTCCAAAATATGTGTGAATGCATGGAAAATAATCTTTTAATATCTTAAGAGAGAGGGAAGTACTTTTGAACATTTGTTGAGCATTTTTCATCATGCATTTATGTTTCAGTCAGAACAATTTCAGGGTTATTTTCCTGTCACAATAAATGCAAATATAATTATCATTTATTATTCTTTTTCTTTTTAGTGTTCACAGCCAACGAGAACTGGTTTAAGCCCCTGTAGTTGAAGGAAACTCGGTTTCATTGGTTACTTTATATTTCACAAATCAGCATGTGGTGTTTCTTCAACTCTACATAATACAAAACCGAAACTTATTTTTGAAAAATGAATTTTTATAAAGCATTTATAAAACAAGAACACACTAACTATTAATTTCTCACCACTGAAAAGAATAAATTAAGTCATAGAGTCGCGGTCCGCTTTCCCTAAAATGTATGATTGTATGAAAGCGCTATGTACCCTGAGAGATATTTCGATGGCTCCAGTTGGTGCTGACGTCAGCACACGTGATCAAATGCTCTGACCTCCACTTGCTCAAGGTCAAAGTTACCTTCATTCATTCTGCAGAATACATATATCTTTGCGTTGAGTAGCAAAATTATTCGGCTTTTATATTAGAATTGCTAAGAAATGGAAATTTTTTAATTTCTGGATATATATATATTTTGAATAAGGATTTGGATATTCGATCTTTGTTAAGCACTGGAAGAATTTTTTTTATATATATTTTAAGGAACTTTCGGTACAAATTGTGATATGACAGAACACCTGGAAGACTTATCCTGCAAGGAAGGTATCGTAAAAAAAGAAAAATTAAGATTGTGAGAAGATGTGCAATGAAATTGTTACTCAGATGTTACTGGTGATTTTTACGTCAATGAAAAAAGTCGATGTTTTGGTGGCTTCTACTGAGAAATCAAGCTTCGAGACAAATGGTAAGTAGAATTAGAAAAAAGTTTTTATTGCTGTGTGCTTTATTTCCATGTTGTCCCGTGTGGAATGTTCGCTTGAAAATATTGCTATGATTGTATCAATTCTTTATTTTTCCTTTTTTGCTTTTGAAAGAATTATACATAGCTACTTTTATTTGTAAGGGTTTTATAATTCAAACTTTTCTTCCATAAGTCAAAAAGATCTATTGAATCAATAGATTTCAAAAAGTATGCATCACCATTATTTTCTGATTTTTGGTTTAGAATATTGAATTCAATTTACTTTTAGTACAAAAAATGCAGCATTTAGTTAATATATATTTACAAAATTATTTGTTAAAAAACGCGCATACTGGAGAAATAATAACATTCACGCATAAACAGTATTTCTGTGGATGAGGCTATAAAACAACTGAAAACATTGAAAAAGAAAGCATCAGTTGAATATATTGTGTGTAAAGTAATTATATGACATTTCTCAAAGTAATAAAAGCAAATATAGATTTCATATTTGTCGAGAATTGCGTGATCCATATAGAATATTTAATTGTTTTTCACAAAAAAAAATTATTTCGATCTGTAAAGATCTTGCAAATTAATTGTAATAATGAAATACAATTTGTTTTATGGATTGCGATTTTAATTAAAGTGATGTCTATTTTAAGCGTTTTTTATATGATAATGACATTTTCAAATGCATTTTTGAATACATATTGTCTACATTCTAATGAGTTCATACTATCTTGAAATAAGTATTCATCCCTCGTAAGTATTTTTTTTAAAAAATTAAACAATGATGATTTTGTTAAGTATAAGTGATCCATTGTTGCGTTTTCTCGCTGGTGTTCGGCTGCCTTTTCTCTGTCAGCCTGCTTTTATGTGCTTCAGTGGATATTGTAATTGAAAATCGCATGATTAAACTATGGCTTAGTGAAGAATCACTCTTTTATTTTTATTCAGTGCATTGTGTGGATATTTTTTTGAAATATTATTGTTTCTTGGATGAATTTCTGAATATGAATATATACATTATATAAAATGAATGAGAATAATTATTGCAATTTTGTATGAACAGATTCCTCAAAGCCTTATCTTTTTATCTTGATAAAAATTTCTTTTTTATAGTAAAATAAGTCGACTGTCGGAATT
Source organism: Nephila pilipes (assembly GCA_019974015.1). Classification (NCBI taxonomy): domain Eukaryota; kingdom Metazoa; phylum Arthropoda; class Arachnida; order Araneae; family Nephilidae; genus Nephila; species Nephila pilipes. The sequence goes on from BMAW01071859.1 coordinate 11,205, forward strand.
AAATCCTAAAAGTATTAATAAAATATTACTCATAATCACTAAGAGTAAAATAATAACAGTAAGTTTTGTATTTCAAAGAGTGACTCACCATCATAATTTTTTATATGTTTCAAATGAGTCATATATGTTTTATATCTTTCAAATGATTCATTTAATACGTGTCATTAAATATGGTATGCCCATTATGTATAATTATATATAAGCCATCAAGTATAATTTTTATCCTTATACAATCTTAGTCTAAAACACATTTGAATCATTATTTTAAATTTCCTATAAATTATGCTACAAAATTTGTGATTCAGTTGGCGTACGAGTGAAACACAGAGGATAAAGGGAAATGACACTTTATTCACAAATATTAAAATAAGATGAAATACGGGTAGCAAAAATTGTACAGATTAATAGCACGATTACAAAGCTCAGCATGTGTACCGATTAGCGACACAACAGGAACATAGACAGCACAACCTGGTTAGATCAACCACGTGGATACAAAGCAGCACTTATAATAACAGTCACAACACTTACAATAACGTTCAGCTCACCAGTTTACTAGTTCGCTCTACGGACAATAATTCTCCACAGTTTTAGGAAGAACACATTTGAATGTATCGTAAATAGTAGTTTACTAATCCCTGAAAAATTCTCATATTTATTTTATATCGTGGTATGGGAAATTCTATGACACATTGAACTTAGATCTGAGAGGACCTCGATCTATGTTACATTATAACCTAAGTGCGTGACACAGTTCTGAGCAAATTCACATTTGGATGGTTTAAGAGTTAATTTCGCTTTTACGATGCAAATATACCCAGTTCTGTACATTTTTAATGAGATTCCCGTCTTTCAGAAAATTAGCTACATAATCTTTGTAGAAATTCTAAGAAATGTTTGGGACCTTTAAGTTACTCAGCTGTGAATTTGCTATAGAAATAATGAGCATTCTTTAATCCGAAACTCTTCCTAAGGGAGCTGTAAAGTAACAAAGTTAGTGCAAAAGCTTGCATAATTTAACACTTTTATTTAGTCGTTAATGCCAATATCCCTGTGAAAAATCAAAGGTTGGTAATAAATTTCCTTCCAAAACCAATTCCACTCGTTCCTGGATATTTAGGAGTGGAAAGTATTCGGTTCGAATGACTTCGTTTCATTGACGATAATCGACAGAAGGTAAAGATATTCGTCGGGTACCTCAACTAAAATCATTGATAAGAAATAAACCGATTCGCCTATTTCAACAATCCTTAGTTTAAGCATTCTTTTTTTTTTTTTCGTTTTTCAAAAAATTCATTTTGTCTGTGAGGCGTGCGATATAGTTTATATATCCAACAGGTTTATCACTAATTAGTTTAATTTTGTGTTCTCAATCAGTTATCCCCTGGATTATTTGAGAGACGCTTCGGAATTCTATTTAAAAATTGGCGTCGCTGAATAATTTGGAAATAATTATGTTTTTGGATTAGGCCTGAATTAAATTTAGAAAATAATAATTTGTGAAATTGTTTTCCACAAATACGATACTTCTATATCTTCATCACCAAACGTTCCAAGATTTTCTTTACTGAATAATAAATTTACATGTTCTGGTCTCTTATAATAAAATTTTGATATATTTATTTGATGTTCGAAGAATTTTTACTGAATAATTAGCTTCTGACATTTTACTTAAAATTGTTCCCTGACGAGTCAATTGTATTGCTGTTTTGTTTGGGTTTATAAGTTGTGAAACTAAATATCCATCTTTAAATTTGCCTTCCACAGTAATTTTATACCATGTTTTTCACTTAAGCTACCTCTACTTCGTCTTAGTTGTAGCTACTTCTTGACATCATTTTAACCTATTAACTAATTTATACATATACCTGGATAGATTCTTCTTCCGGTTCCATCCAATGTTCCAAAACTAATGTTTCAGGAGTACACAGAACGTTCCCATACACTAGCTCTGATGGTGTATACCTCCTACTTTCATGTATTACTGTTCGTAGTACTAAAAGAATAGACGGATGATGTTTTTCCCATTTTGATCCCGAATCAAAGCATAAAGCTCGTAGAAGTCGCATCAGCTTCCGATGAAACGATCAACTGAATTACTCTGAGGGAAATATACGGCTTTATACCGGACTCGAATGCCAAATCATTCAAAAACTCTGTATAGTTAGAGTACTGGTAAAGTAAGTACCTTGACAGCATTTTATTTTCGAGAGGAAATCTGATATAGCTGAATATGTTTAATAAAGTATCTGTTATCCTTACTGAAATAATATCAGATACTGATATAACTTCAGGAAAATTCAATGATATGCAAATAGATGTAATAAGATATTTATTCCTATAAGAAGTAACCGGGAAGGGTACACTTGCATCAATATTTGTTTAAAACAAACCTCTGGAATAAAGGGGAAAAACCTCTTGAATAACTGTAAGAGAGATTTCGTATTATCATTTGACTTCCTAGTCCTCTGATACTCTTCACATGCTTTTACAAACTCCTCCATATCATTATAACAGTTAGGCCAGTAAAAATAGGGATCTAATTTATCTTTACATTTCGTAACACCCGAATGCGCGGACATTCCTTCTTCGACTAGGGATTTAATTTTTGGTCACTTAATCCATCTCTGGTACTACTAATAATTTCACCCTGTTACACGCCTTATCTTCCAATTTTTAAATATCAATTTATTTACAAATGAATAAGTTTTATTTCAAGTAGTTGCCTAACTCAAAATTTTTTCGTATATCGTTTTAAGATCATTGTGTGATCTTTCTGAGCAATACTAAAATCTTCCCATTTAATTTTAATTAAGGTCAATTCGGGAATATCTTTCTGCGTAGCAGTGACTAAAATTTAATCATCGATTTCTAGAGAGATAATTGTAGGATCATCTCTCTATTTTCCGTAATATTAGTTTTAATACAATTATTTTCCGGTTTTTTTTTTCTTGCTTTAATTTGGGACCTTGACTGGACAACATTAATGAGCTTCAACGTAAATAATTCACTCACTTTTCCAGTTTTCTCTTAAATTAGATTAGCTTTTATAATTCTTAACAAATATCTATCGTTTTAGTTCAAATGTTTTCAGCAAATAGCTGTTTGGTTTCAACCAAACCAAAATCTCAGGAAACTTCCACGATCGCGAGGAACAAACCAATTAATTCCATACCCAGAGGGTACTCAATTCAGAATTTCTCACTGGAAAATGAAGAATAACTTTTACACCCTAGATCAGGGGCCACCAAACGTTTTTGATCATCGACCCCCAAAAATTTTAAAATTCTCTTATGGACCTCCTCTATAAAAATAATAACAAAATAAAAAAAATACTTTTCTATTACTTAAATAAATTAAATAATTTAAGAAGCAGTTAATTGTTTTTTCCTCTTTTGATTTTGACAAAATCAGATTTTTATATAAATCAACAAGAATGATGTGCATGCTAAGACTCTTGGCTAAATTAGCAATATTTGGTTCAAAATTTGTTAATTTCAGTCTTACTTCGCCCCAGAGCTCCATATTTCATTTATTTCTCTTCCTTGTTAAAATAGAATTAATATGACTGAAGTCAGATTCAACTATACATGGGATTGGGAATGCGGTAATTAAAGCTTTGGATATTTTTGCGTAATACTTATATTCGTACAAAATTTACTTCCATTAAAATTATTAAAAAACATCTATGCTTCAGGGTAAACTAAGAATTCAATGATTTCATCTTGCAAATGACTGTCGTTATTTTCAACTTGTGCAAAAAGTGGTGCGATAGTTCATTCTGGGATCTCCAAAGCATGATTTAAAATCATCACTTAATTTTTGGAGATGATTTGTATGTATTTCCAATTATATGTCTGTTATTTTCAATTGCCGAAAATTTCAAGAGCATTGAAATTTTTCACGTAACAATATAAACTCAAACAAGTTTAATTTATCTTGAAAGCTTAAAATAGTTGTTCGCTCTTGAATTTATGTAATATCTTTCCCTTGGTGACTTGTTTGAGCATTTTGAACTCTGCAAATACATCGAACAAATAAGAAATTTTTTTTTACTTCGTCACTTAAGGCTGGATTAGTTTTAATAAGTAACTCTGTAACTGTTTAAAAATTCAGCAAGTTTTTGTAAATATGCACCTCTTGACAACTATCCTATTTCGGCGTGTAATCATAATTGGTTTGATAATTCAACATTTTCTCGCAAAGCTAATAAACAGTTATATTTAAAAGGTTGCGCTCTGATTATGGCCATTCCGTAACAAAATGGTTCAAGAATCATTTCTCACAAGTCTGAGAATGAGAACCCATTGCAAAACACATATTCTTTAAACAGTAAAAAAAAAAAAAAGATAAATAATTATTTTAAAAAAATATGCAGGAATGAGAATTTGAATAATCTATAAACTCGTATTATAAAAACTTCACTTACTATATTATAAATACAAATGGATTCCAAAAGAAAATTGTATATTCAACGTTGCTGTCAGAAAATTTGCTAATGAATAACATTAGTATTCATTCATCAACCCCTAATTGACCCCCTAGTCGTATCGATACCTATTTATACCATATCAACTCACCGAGTTCGATATAGACCACTTTGCAGACCCTGCATTAGTTCAGTGGTCTCTCCAATATCTCTCATGAGATCTACTCTTTTTTTTAATTCACGGAGCCTTTACTAGTATATGAAGTAAGGAAGTTAAAGGTTTTGTTTCCTTCGATGTTATTTACGGATTATGTCTCTTACTTCTTGATTAATTTAGGGCATGCAGATTTTATATGACCAATCACATAGAAATGAAAACATCTGGGTCCAGTGTGCTTGTCGAATACCATTCCCTTTGATTTAGGTCGTTGATAAGGATAAACGATTTATTTGTTAGGGGAATATCCTAATCTAGTTTTTTCCCCTTCATTCCAGATATTAGAGTGCTTTTATAAACTCTATCGCCGAATCTAGATATTACCTTTCTTAATTATTCATAATTATCGAACAATTCTGCCTGGTTAGAAACCGACTTAAGGTTCGCCCAGCCACGTAGAGCGTTGGTCTTTAAAATACGGTCCGCGAGGCCCTCTCATTTGTCCCGTGGAAACCTTTTTATCTGTATCCTGTACGTGCATCCTGCCACGATCTGCCGTCACTTTCGTCGACGTTATGTATTTACGTAATTAAAATGGAGGCGCACAGTTTGCGTTATGTTTTCCGATCAATCACTACATTTCAGAAACCTTATTCGCTGCTTACTTTTTCTACTTCTGTTCATAGTCAATGAGATAGTATACCGTCATTTAATGGCAGAGTTTTTAAATGTTTGGCTGCTTGTTCAATACTTGATTATTTTGATCACAATTTGCCAGTTGCGGTTGACTGCTGTGATGAGGAGGTGTTGGTGTCAATTACCGTCTGATGGGGAGACATGTTGCACTCTATTTTATTTAGAGATAATTACCTTCACGTGATTACTTAAAAGTGCGTATAAATTACTGGGAAAGTCGTCAGTTTAACAAAAAATTTCCGAATATTCTGAAGAGGAAATATTAAAAAGTAACAATATCTGTACCATAAGTGGGTATATTTGCAGACTATATTCAGTTAAGTTCAACTTAAGAAATCATAAGAATTTTTAAAAATTATTTTGGATCATTTTCAGTTGTAATTGCGACGAAGTTAGTAAGCATAATCAGGTTTTTTGAGCGATATTGTGTACAAGATGCTTTCAGTTTTACTATTTATTCATGTTGAAATTATTTTATTTTAGTGCTCAATGATGGCCCAGAATAGGAAAAGAAAAATAGACGATGAGTGATCAATTTCAAGACGAATAGAGTTTTAAATACTTCTTCATTATATCCGGAGAAAAAGTATTGTTTGTGATTTGCAACGAAACTGTGGTTGTGTGTGAAGAAAGATCAAAACTTGCGCCGTCATCATCGATGCAAACATCAGGAGATATATGTACAGTTGGAAGGGTAAAATACATGCCTTAAAAGTTTCTAAATTTCAAAGTCAATTCTCATTTCAGAGGGTATTGTTCTAAATAAATCCTTAACTAAGCCCAGTTTTAAAATTTCCTACGTCCTAGCTAAAAGTGGCAAACCGCCTATAGATGGCGAAGTAATAAAGGAATGTTTGTTGGAGGTGGTTGAGAAACTTTCTCGTAAAAAGTCGAAGCAATTTTTAATACACCTTTGGGTGCAAATACCTTTACCCGCCGTGTTGTAGACAGGGCTGAAAACATTGTGACTGAAAGAGCAAAAAATGCAAGCAAGTTTCGCCATTTTTCAATAGTAATAGATGAATCGATGGGCAGCTGTTTCACTTCTCAATTGCTTATGTTTATTAGAGGTGTGGATGTAGAGATGAATATAACGCAAGAGCTGGATTCCCTACATAGCTTGCATGACACCGTTACCGCTGAGGATATATTAAATGAATTTAAAAGGAACATTTTCTGATTATAACTTTGACTAGATTGACGTCAATTGCTTGACTGTTGATAGAGAAGAGAACATGAATGGCATAAAGAAAGGCTTGGTTGGACAAGTGAAGCAGGTATGAGATGAGAAAAATGTTCTACAACCATTGTTCATGCACTATATTATTCACCAGCGAGATGTGTGTGCAAAATATGTGAATATTAGTAGTGTACTGAATTATGTGGTGAAGATAGTGAATTTAAATAAGGTCACATGGGCTCAACCATAGACAGCTTAGAGACATGTTGAAAGATGCATACACAGAATAGCAAAATTTACCATATTACAGAGGGCTAAGAATTATATTTAGAAGGCTAATTTCTGAGAAATGTATGAGCGGAGTATTTGAATTAAGAAATGAAATTGATGACTTCCTGGAAAAAGAAGACAAATCACAGTCATTACTGTTTGATGAAAAGTGAGTATGGAAATTGTGGACTTTGCTGCAGACATAAGTAGTTATTTAAATTTTCTGAACCTAAAACTGTAAGTAGAGAAAAATATAGTGTCTGATCTAAGCATGCATCTAAAGGCCTTCAGATCTTAACTTCTCTTGCTTTTGGAACCAATACAGGCTTCCAATTTGACCACTTTCAGCAGCGCAAGATCATAATAGATGAAGCAACCGTCGAGTCCCCCTCGTCATTTTCATGCAAGATCATCAAAGTCCCCCAGCTACAATTTCAGAAGCGGTTATCTAACTTTGGTTCAAAGGCAGAAGAAGTTAGACGAATTCAAACCAATATGAAACGAATGTGGCTAGTTGCCCAGATGATCTACAGTTTGTGATCATTGAGTTAAAAGCAAATGACCTCCTTTGGGATAAGTTCAAAGGATGGTGGGGTTTACCAGTTTTTGCCCAGGGAAGTATTTCTTAATGTGATACCTTTTGCTTCAACTTATGTCTTCTTTCAATCTTTGAAACAAAATCCTTGTGAGAAAAAACATTTTCAAAATAAAATACCTGAAGAATAATTCAAAAACAAACTTGTCTGATGATAATCTCAGGTCACTGTTGATGTTAGGGACTTCAAATCCACAAATGCTTGCTTTTTTACCACCCAGGAAATAATTTCACCATTCTTACAATAACAGGTGCTCATGTGAAGTATATCAATGCATTATTAAATGATAACTGAAGAAAATGATATTAAATAAATAATTAAAAACAAAATGTATGATTTGATTGTTTTTTATTTGGACCTCGAGTGTGTAATTGACCCCCAAACTGCTGTTGATAATTAATGCTGTGCTCAGGCTGAAAGGTTGGGAGACATCTGATCTAGAGTAACGTGCCGGGATATATATGGGATGTAAATAGTTCATATCCCCCCCCCCAATTGACGTATTGAGCCAGGTACCCTGATATAGTTATCTTATCGTATGCTCCTACAACTGGAATAGTATCCATAAGGGACCCACTCCTTATCTTAATTTTGTAATTTCTTACTGGATTGTTATTTACGTACCGGTTATCTAATTGTGTCCATTACAAAATGAATCAAAAGTATTTTACGCTAATTAAATTAGATGAAATGAATATAATATAAATAAATTAAATAAAAGTTTTCTTTACTCAAGTGTATTAGTCAGAATAATTATATTTGAAATAAATGATCTGGAAGTTCTTTTTTGCGGAAAGTTGTTTATATGAACAGTATTATTTTGAAGATAAAAATACATTAAGTGAAATTTATGATATGCTTAATACTGTTTTTAGTTAGTGGAACTATTTTAATCTGAATAAAGGGAAAGCAACATTTTCTTTTAATTTTACGCATAAGGTTGTTTTTCAATACGCCTTTTTCGTTGTAATTGACTGAATTAATATATTTTGAATAAATTAATTGGAAGCAAAATTTTATCGCAAAATTTGATGATATTATTTACATTAATTTTACTTGTGCAAAAACTTTTTATTTATCTTGTGTTTAAAACACAGTTTATTTCTGCATATGTGGATAACATTCAAGGTATGACGTCCCTTCCGTCCCGTATGTACCCTGGCTTATTATTATCCTGAAAGTGATGAATCTTATCTAATTTTAAAGGCGTTTTAATTGGTGAGTATCCTTAAAATTTTCAGAAGTCACAACTTCTAGCACTATTAACCATTTTTCCTAATAACTCTTTTTTTATGCTCAATATATTTTTGGTGAAAGATCTCTGGACTTAATTTAATCTTTGAACCAACAATTATTTACATAATCATGATTCTGTGCTTGTTGCTTTGGTTCCCGAGCAATTAATAGCATTACATCTAAAGGTAATAATCACAATAAATGAACCACCTAGTCTTCCTTTTCATTTAACGCCTTTTTGACGGGACAGACAGAAATTACAAGGTGTTAATGTTAGATTGATTTGGGTTGAACTATGGTATAAATCTCTCAAGATTAAAAAAAGTGGAATGTTACAGAATGTGATTTTATAGAACCAATATGAGTCAACCTTTCTAAGAGAATATATCCATTCTCACCCTGGATTTTTCTAACTTTCATGTCATTTGAAGTTCGTGTTCTCTTAATTTACGTTCTTGCTTGTTATAGTCTTTGTTTCTCTTTTAACCTCAATTTTTCCGATCTTTCAATTTCCTCCAATTTTCGTTTTTCAACTCTTCAATACTCTTGTTCCACTTGGTGTAACTCCACTTTCTATTTTCTGCTTGCAAAAACGGTTTCAAACATATTTTTCCGGAAATTTTCATCAAATTCTTCACTAACCATTGTAGAAACCTTTACATTAGAAATCGTCTCATTTCTGACATAGAATTCATTCCTAACTCCCTTGCGATATTCTACGTATCTTTGTTTTCCTTTCCCGAAATAGGCCATTTTTCAAACTATTACTAAAAAATATATCTCAAGAACTGTTATGTACAACAATATTTTGCAATTCTCTAGAAACAGCATAAAAATCTTCTCATTCAAAAATAAACACTAGAACAGCTTAAAATTGTTCAAAGACTGCAAATTAAATGTCTCCACTTAAATTGTAAAGACAACTCAAGAAATATCAAAGTACTCACCTTCTTTGAAGCATTCAATTTACTGACCAGATGACACACCCATTTCCATTATTATGAATACATAAATGCACTGGTATTCAAAATTAAGAGAACTTGCATATTTTGTAGAATTTCATGAAAATAATTGAGCGAAAAGAAAAAAAATACTGTTTCGAAACCAAGATGCAAATCTTGTAACTACGTCGAATACGGATACGTATACTTGTATGGGGGAGGAACTAGCCAGAAAACATGATTTATAAGTGCTCTTGACAAAATACGCTTTTCGTTCACTAGCGCATTTCGCCAAATTTCTTGGTGTTTTTTTGCAGCAGTCGCTTAAATTAAAATTCAAATAGTAAAAGTGAGTAACGACCAACTTTAAGATCATGGATTAAGGTGGTGAATTGTGGGTAGGCTAGAAGCAGACCAGTCTCAAATCCAGATTTGCAGAGAATTCGAGAAAACAGCGCTGTGAACAACTTATGGAAACAGATTAAGGATATCGGATCTATCGAGAGAAAACCTGGGCAAGGTCGTCCAAGAGCCTTAAAGGCCTGAGAAGATCACTATTTGTTCATTATAACGAGGCATAACAGGAATGCGTACAGGGATTATCAGGTCCTTCATGAGAGTTGTATGTAACCACAATAACATGTGTTTAACGGAGTATCGTTTCCAGAAGACTTCAGAGAGAAAGATGTTTGCAAGCAGACCTGTTGTTTTCGCCCGCTCTGTTCTGCGGATAGGAGAATCTACTTAAAATGATTCAGACTTCATACAGATTGGAGCATGAATCAGTGGATGACCGTTCTCTTCACTGATGAGTCCCGTTCAACCAAATCAGTGATTTTAGCAGTACTTTCATATTGAGAGAAACATGGACCCGCTACCTGCCCTCCAATGTCCAAGAAATTGAACTTTACAGCAGCGAAGGCTCGATAGTCTGGCATCAATTTGGTTGGCCGCACGGCTCCATATCGTGAGAGGTATAGGGATGAGATCTTGGAGCCCTATGTTCGCCTTTTCAGGGGATGGTTGGTCTTGATTTCTTTTTCATGGATGACAACACGACGTCATATAGAGCTCAGCTGGTCTACGAATTTCTGGAAATTGAGGATATTCGCCGGATGTATTTATCAGCCAGATCTCCAGACTTCAATTCTATAGAGCATGCCTAGGACTCTAAAGGGAAGGGCAATTTCAATTCTTAATTACCTTCCAAGAACATCAAAGACCTGGAAACAGCATTGCTGATCGTGTGGGACTATTTGCCCCGGAACTCATAAACTGCCCTATTGCAGCATAATATCAGGTTGCGAGGCCTATATATCTGTAAGAGGGGACCCTACCCCATATTAACCCAATTTGTTAGATCTGTTCTGCAACTGCTGTTTCATGCCTTGCAACTCCAATGAGTAATACGCACGATCATACAAGTGTATTGAAATTGTTGAAGGATTTTTTTTTGTATTATATCAACCCTATGTACAAAACCAAATTTCATTAAAATCTGTCCAGTGGTTCTAGAGATAATCGACCCAATCGGAACATTCTCTTAATTTTGAACGGCAGTGTAGATATCTCTCTGTACGCCTGACGGGTCGTTTTCTTTTCTGAGCAATTTATCCATACACAATTAGAGTGTGTTTCTTTGAACGCGCTGGCTTCCAAAGTAGCTCCGACCATTCATTCGGAATACTACATTGCTTGACGAAGAACTTCATCAGATTGCCGATGAGTGGTACATGAGAAAATTTTATTTTTCCAAAATTCGTTTCCTGATTAGTTTGACCAAACATAATCACTCACTTCTTTTGCATTTCCTTGTTGCACTGGATCGGATACCCGCTGGACAGCGAAAACTTTTTTGATTTCATAACTTAATAAAGTTTTGTATTTTTTTACCTTTTTAACAGAAATATCATTTATTACCTCTCAGTAGAAGAATATTAATTAACTAGTCCTCCATGCAAGTGTAAATCTTTAAAATTTAAAAATGGATTAATATAGATGCTGGAAACAAAAATAATGTTTAAATATGAGAGGCTGAAAAATTGATATTTTTATTGATACAATGCATTTGAAGGAATATATACTTCTTTAAAAGACTCGCTTCTTTTACTTTTTATCTCTAAACATATATGTATATAATTACAATTTGATTCCTTTTCTAAACTTACTCAAGTAAATAATAAAAATATCATATTCCCACAAACCATTTAGAATCAATTGAAACAATTAAAAAAAATTAAATACTTTACAAACCTAAATTTTTTTATAGACCGTAACTCTATTTCTTAATTTGAGAAATTAATTAATGTATTTCAAATTTACATATGCTAATTTATTATTTCACATTTTATTCAAAAATATGTTGGTTTTATGCTTAAATAATGTTATTTTGATAAACAGAAAAAAAACCTTATGATTGAATTCATCGTGAGAGCTGAAAACTAAATATAAAAGTGAGATGTTCCTTATTTTAAAATTTGGAGAGGACATGCATAAGAAGGTTTAAAATACGTAACAAAATGCAGTTTACAGATTATTTTTATTTTCAAAAGTTGCAGAAAACTCAGTAATAAATAATTTTTCTTAAATATGTTAAAAGCACTGAATAATTGATATCTTATTAAAAAGTTCTTATAATTCGGGTTTGTAAAAATGAATACGGTACTACTTGCAGCTACTAATTACTTAATAATTAAACGTTTCACACTTTGAGGTAGAAATTATTTTATAAGTAGTGTCTGATTACATTGTTTCTAGTAAAATTAGGGGAAAAAATTAAGTCTGAAAATGGATGAATAAAAAATCTGAAATCATTGTATGATAAAAATTGTATGCCGGGATTAGGAAAAAAATCAATTGTGTTTCTTATTGGAAGTCATTCAAACAATTAAGATTCATACAATACAAGAAAGAAACGAATTGTGTTTGTAGATCACCTCAAAATTAGTCGTTTAATGCTCGCGTTAATAATAAAAAATAAACTCCGCAGAATAAATTTGTCGCGCTATTTAAATGCACTTTCGTTGAAAACTTTCTTTAACAGATTTAATAAAAATATTTTATTCATTTTTTCCGAAAGATTTCATATTTTTCTGAGTAACTATAGGTAAATCATTACAATCCTTTGTTATCATTTTGAGAAAAATGTCCTTTTCTCCTTAATTTTTATTCAGGTTTACCGAACTTTTTTTTTCTTAAATTATGTTTTTCAATTTCAGAATTATAAACAATGTGTGAGAGTCTATTATTATAAAACATGAAAATCCTTTGGAAAAATATTAGTATTTTATACGTCTGTTAAATAACAAATTATTTAATGCTATAAACAGTTTTCTGGATTAAGTTATTTTTATAGTCCATAATTAGAATTATACAATTCTGTTCCAGATGAAAATGAAGATTTAGTTCAGAACCTAGCTGCTGTCTAGAACATAGATAAGGAAAAAAGAAAAACTTCGAAGACATTAAAAATAATGTGTTGAAAATATAGAAAAGAAAAGAAAAAATATTTATGATGTCGAAAAATTCTTTTCTTTTTGTAGTTTAGGATGTTTGACAACCATGCCATGATCTCTGATAAAAATAAAGTTTGAAAGAGAGGTGGGTTAGTGACAAGACCGTCATAAGTGTGTAGAACTTGAGTGACAGTGACAATTTCCATTATAATTAATTGGCGGATTGGAAAACCGCGGGTGGCATTGGACCGATATACATATGTGATTAAAACTGCCGATTCAATGGGGAGACAGCTGAAGTACCAAGCACATACCTTGTGCAATGCATTGTTGTGGAAATCCTTTAATAAGCACCAAGGGAAAAATGATTCTTCGATTCGGTTTTTGAACTCACCAAGAAGATGAAACAGGGAAACAATTAAATGAAAATTGCAGAAAGGAAGATTCTGTCGAATCCATGCGAGTTTATCTGAAATAAATACAAACAATTAATTCAGGGAGTTTTCTCACCACATGAAGTGTTACTTTTTATTTGGGTGTACCGATAACCACTGTCCTAAAGTTTCTGCGTTTTATTTTACGGTTGTATTTTTATTGGTTCTGGCTCATCCAGATGTAGCAACCTGGAGGTGAGCAACATGGTGGAGGTGTCAACTGGAGGTGAGCAACCTGGAGCTGAACTTCATGAAAGAATGAGGCCCATTTTTTTCTTAACTGGGAAAGTAAACTAAATGAGTTGGGTTCATAGAGCTGATGAAAATCATCATGAAATCACACCAATGCCTTCATATGGAGTTAAAGTGACTGAGTGGTGCGATATCACAAATACATTTGTTCTTTGTCCAAACTTCTTAAAAGATGTCACTTCTTCAGGTATGCAAACATGTTCCATCACAATTGTTCACTGTACTATAATGTTGCAGAAGAACGTAATTCTATAAAAGTAGCAGCGAAATGTCATTAATGGTACAAGATGTTGCTCCTCTACGCGTCCTCACATGTGTTTAACAAGTGCAGAAACAGCACTTAAGAAATTAGGTCTGTAGTTAATGATTCGTGACCATATTATGGCAATCTTTCCACGGATTTGGTGTAGAGCGTGGGCAATCCTAGAAATTGTGGCGCTCCTTTTCGAGCAAAAAAGAGGCAGTGACTACAAGAACAGGTAGAAGAAACGTACTCACTGAGAGCCTTCATTTGATTCTCACAATTTATGTTTTGTTATAGAAATTCCTTTTTACCAAAATTTTAAAACTGTATATTTTTTTATTCTTTCTCATTTCCCTTTTTTCGTTCTTAAGCGACATTTTATTTATTTGATTCTTAATAGAAACGTTTATTTACATTGCTTGTAAGAAACAACAGCAATATGTTTACTGAAAAATTTAAAAGAAAAAGTACCGGGATAAGGATTGAGATAACCACATGATGCGTCGTACGGACACTTCCACATCACAGCGATCGCTCAAAAAGGTTTCTCCTTTTACATTTAAATCAAAATTAAATTTCATAAGAGTTCAGAATGTTATGAAAAATATTGTATCCAATTTTGTTGTTGCTTTTTAATTAAATAAATTTAAAAAGGAAACTTAAATGTTTTGGTGTTAACTCATCAAAAGACTAGCCTAGATAATTTCAAAGTATCGACTATTCAAAGGCTTGAAGCTCTAAAAAAGTTCGTACTTACCTGATAAATTCGCAGACAAATCCACCCATTCTTTTTTCCCACCTCTTTTGTAGAATCATGGCCGAGTTTCGAGTGTACTTGTCCGATATACCCTTCGCCTCTCTCTGAACGCACAACATTATCACTTTGTACACTTCCCAATTTATTTATATCATCATACCTATAAATAATAGATTCATTACCATTTTGTAGACCAGAACTATTGGACATTGAGTCATTGGCATCAGCGAAAAGAGAGATTCGGATTCATATGCTCTTCGGTGGAAAGATACAGTTGGAGGGAGAAGTGGACACTCAATTTCATTAGGAAATGAAGGGGTTTTAGAGTCCCAGTTTGCATGGAAGAAGGGAAACCAACTCGGTAATTTTTTTTAAAGATAATTTGATTTAATTATAAATTTGGGTTAAATTCCAGATTGTTCTCTGCTTAGTTATAAAGCATTTTATAAATGGTATAGATTTTATCAAGAGCAAAAGGATTTGTGTATGCTTAGAGTAATACAGAAAATTTTCATGTTAAGGAATGTAAAACGATATTTGATAAATCAGCTATTCGGTATATGTAAAGAAAAGATTGTTTGAATATTTCGAAGTAAAATGTTTCGGTCAAATTCTTTAAATATCTTCCCTCAGATGATTTTTATAGATACTGAAAAATGCACAGCTTCTTAAAATTTTTATGGCTTTGATCTTTTTTATATAAGTAGAAATCAATAAACAAACAGTTCTAAACTGAAATCAATGATTCCAATTCGATAAAATAAAGAAAATAATTCTAATTATTTTAGAAACACAAGGCATAAACACCATTAACTGCATGGTGAGAAATATCTTAAAAACGGGGTTGTTTATATAAAGCGATTTGCGTTGTCGACACATGGATATATATATCGCGTTCCTCTAAATTCTGCAAAATATTCAATTGAGCCTTGCTTCTTCATAATAACTTTCAACAAAATGGCACTTACTGCGCATGCTCTGAGTAGAGATTCCGCTTTCGAAATAATCGATCTGAAGCACGTGTTGCTCAACGGAAGGAAAATGTATTTTGTAGTTACTTGAGAATATTAATTTCTTCTTATTTTGTGTGATATAATCACGAAAATTTTATTTATTTATCCTTATTCGTTAATAAAGTTTAAATTGTATTTGAGTAAGATTTTCTCTGATGGAGGAAAATTTTGAATTGAAAAGTAATTTTCCGACTCGTTCAGTGTGTAATTTGTTTAATTGGATTTCGAAATAAGAATCGAATCTCTGGGTTTCTAATGTTTAGGATCCTTTTATTGAGATATAATCATATTCATGTTTTTTTTTATTGATTATTTTTAATAAAACGTGTGAATGAATGAATCGGACTGAACAAACATATAATTAGTTTTAAAGATATTAGAGGCTATGATACTCGTAATCGTAATACGCAATTGTGATTACATTACTAACCAAAAAGGAATGTTCTACTTGTGAGCTCAAAGTAAATACTGTTAGTGATATAATCACATGTATTAAATAAGAGTAAAACACAAACTACTGAAATATACTTCTAAAACTTATGTTTGAGAGGAAAGTTTCAACTTTTAGTTTTCAATTAAATTAAGGAATTTTTTCCTAAGAAATAGGGAATGAAATAATAACAAGGGAAATTTGTTTTTTTTTTTTTTAGATTAATTATTTAAAGAGTGGTAAAAAGATGTGTATCATTGTTCTAAAATAATCTCAAATAGCCGATTAAAATTAAGTGCTTCATAGTATTTTTTCAGTAACAAAAAAGATTATCCGTTATTTTATTTGTAAATGCGATAATTTAGATTTTTGTTTTTCGCGGATCTTTGAATATAATCATGAGCTGAAATCTGATTCTACCAAAGATCGTCTTGGAGAAAAATACGAAGTACTGCTGGGTAAATTGGCTGGGTGAGTTGTCTGCTTTATTTTAAAGGTATCAGGAATACAAATAAAATGGAATAAATATATTATTATTACGATACACTCACACGAACAGTCTTCTAACATTCAAGCCGTTCAATGTAATAACTTTGAGGTTGAGTAGCTTTCTGTCTTTCCCTTTCGATTCCCGAAGGACTTCATATGGAATTCAGAACAATCTTCTCAACTTTGTTACATATCTTCTATGAGAAATTTTACGATTGGATTACATCTTCAACTGTACGTATTAGCCATATCATATTGAGCTCTTTAGCCAAGCTTTTAAAATTGATTTTATTTAATGCTAGACCATAGTTTAAGGATACAAACGGAAAATTGTTGGCTTTTGATATTAATTTTCCACTATTCCTTATTATTATAGCATAGTTTATGATTCGAACAGGTATGACAAAAGATTCTTATTTCTTTTTTAGGAAAGTAAGGAACAGGAAAATTTAACAAAAGTAAACCATTATAAATAAGACCTGCTGTACACTCTGAAAGCTGAAGTTTATTATATCACAGTTTTAATATTTTATGATGGAATAGAAATGCAAATATGAATAAAAATGCATTTTTTTACTCTGAACGAACATTAAGTTTTAACTTTCTTCTGTTTGTTAGAAACATTATAAAATCTAGTTCCTTTACAATGTCTTAACATCTTAAGGAATGTTTTCAGTTTTTTTTTTATTTTTTTTTTACAAATCATACATTGTTGTTAAGGTGGTTAAAAGTTTGAGTAATTTAGAAAATTTAATCTACTTAATGGTAGTGACACCTCTCGTAAGGTATTGTAAATGTTAAATGGGTATAACTCAAATATTTTTAATGGGAAGATATTTAGTATGTTTATCAAAAATATCAGTAAAATTAATCTAATTTGAAAAAAAAAAAAATCATTCATGGATTCACACTATATTCTACATTATTATTTTCTTTATTGTTATCTTTGATTTTATACTTATTTATTAAGAAGTTTGGTAATAAGTAGTTTAAGTAAATAATACGAAAATACTGGTTATCTATTTTGTTAATCATTATCTAGGAACTCTTTAAGAAAATGTTTTACGTTTAACAATATAAAGATTTTCAAAAAAGTCTTCAATAATTCTAAATAAACAATAATATAATTCTAAACAAACAATATTATAATAAAAATAATATAAAACAGAATATAATTCTAAACACACAATTAAATTAATTACAAATAATTTTTTTTACATAAAAACATACGTTTTTTAATTATTTTATTCATATTGAGAAAGGAAACGTAAGAATATTTTTAAAAATAATGTAATCTTTTTTTAAATATAATTCGATAAGAATCAATTAGTATTGGATCAATAATATAAGTGTCAAAAAGCACAGCTGTTTTTTTTGTAATTATATTTATTCACATATAGGCATTGAATGCTTTGAAAATTTGCACTTGGTTTTCAATGAAATAAACCTTTCCTCTTCTTTAAAGAACGTTCCATTATAAAGAGTTTTTAAACTTACATATATTTAAAGCACATTTGCTCCTCAGTAACATATAATGTGTGTGTTACTTCACAGATACACGAATTTCAGAGAATCGAACAATATTAAAACAGTTCATTGTTGATGTGTTGGCCCAAGTGGCCTAGTGATCATGGCAGCGAACTCGCAGTTCAGCGGTTTTCGCTAAGTTATTGGTTCCAGACGTGAAGCCACTGAAGACCCGCCGTTTATCCGGGGCGAATGCAATCTCTCCTTCGATTAGCGTGGTTTGGAAGTTTGGAGAGAAAGGTTCCAGCTTAGATATCATCCTTGTCACTCAACCGAGTTTTAAAATTACGGGGACTTTTGCCAATAGTCACTTTTGCCAATAGTCTTTGTGTTGCTTTTAATGCAACGCTAATAAGACCAATCAATCAAGCATCGCTGATTTGAGAAAATTAGAATTTTATTTAAAATCTGTCACGTTGATGAAGACACAATATTTTTTTCTTGTCTTTTGAATTGATCTTCTTAATTATAAAGAATAATATTAATCTAAATTTTCGAAAGTGTTATAATATTATATATTTCTTGAAGAACTTCAAACTTAAATTCAAAATAAACATTTCAATATTTCTGTAAAAAATTACATGGATAAATTTCATACATATAAAATAAGTTTGTAACGTTTGCCAAATTTTAATGCGAGTACTAAAGATTATGAAATTGAAATATGTGATCATACTATATACAATTAAACATGTTTTTGAATATTTGATCTTTAGTTAAACCAAAATAAGCATTTGTTTTGTTAATGCAGTGTTTTACGATATGTTCAGAGTAAAAGTGTCGATCAATGCCTTAAAAAATCGTAAAAGAAATAGTTGAAAATTTCCCTCATAATTACACCTATAAAGATTCATGCAATAAACGTATTTTTCACGTATCATAGTTTATCAGAATTTTCATATACATAAATTATTAAACTGAATAAAAATTAAAATAGTATAAGATATATTTTTTCCTCTGCTAATTTATTTCTGTTATTAATTCAAAAATCATTTATAATATATATATATATATATATATTAGCAGGAAATATTAAACATAATTTTAATTAATTGAAAATTTTCTTTCATTGTTCATAGTTTACTAATACATTCAGACTTTTAGCTGCTAAATACTTATTTACACTTACGAAAAAATCAGTAAGAGTTTTTGTGCGTATAAATAGAAAATTGTATAGTAACTATGGATAAATTATGAGACTGCATATAATAAAATTCGATGAACATGTTATGTAACAATGCAGTGGTCAGTGCTCACTATAAATATTACAAAGTAAAATAATTATAACTGTTTTTACCCAATTATATTGCATATGAATATAATAATTTACAGCACAAAAATTCTAATTATAGTACTTAGAATCATACAAGGAAAATATAGGAAAGAGCATGACTTCTATTTTCAGAACATATTTCCGAAGGTTTCTCGAATTTTCAGAGAGAACTTCCCGTAAAAAAAGGGAGAATGAGGGTCTTCGTGGACCGCAAACATCCCCACTGCCCAGCAGGTGACCAACAATCTTTATGGTCCTTTTTGTCAGACGACACATAGAAGTTACAATCATTGACAGGAAATGGGGTAAGAAATGTAAAAAGATCTCAAATCCTCACCATGGTTTTCTTTTTGAAAATGCCCGTACTCAAAAGATTAGTATTTATGGAAAAAAAAATTAAAGAATCTATAAATTTAAAACCTAGAACCCAAATATCAAAAAAAAAAGTTCTTAACCAACCGGAATATTTATGAGAGAAAGATAAAAGAGAAAAATAATGTAAAAATCTAGAATAATGCAAATAATGTAATTAATGCTGTTCTGCACTTCTAAATGGAATAAAGTGTGTTGCTACTGGTATTCTTGGATTAAACCATCACGCTTCAATACATTACTCGTAAATAAACATATAAAATTTTATAAACTCAAAAGACTAAATAAAATTGGAAAAAAAATTATTAAACCAAAAAATAACAAATAAAAGTAAAAATTCTTAAACAAAATGCATTACAAGAAACTTACCAATGACTCGGTATTAGAAATAATGTTGAAACTTTATGAAGATTGCAAAAGTAAATACACAAAAAATTTAATTTTTAATCATAAAAGATCCCTTAAACAAATTACAAATAGATAGATAAAACAAGTATTACTATTACCAAAAATTTCTGAACATATAAAAAAAACTTCACAAACTCTTACATATACTTACCACTTCTAATGTATGAAAAAATTAACCACCTGAGTTAAAGCTGTTTGATTCATGTAAATGAAGCTATGCCAATAAATAGACTGAATTAACCCTAGACCACCGGCGTGTTTATACATGCCCATATCACTAGAGATAAGTAAAATTTACACGCTCACGTAAAATTCAGTTTTATTTGCTTATATTACATTAATGTTCTTTTTAAATATAATGAAAGACGTTTACCTTTTAAATTTAACACAATCTACGCAATTGAAAAATATATTTTCATAATAATTAGTTTCTATAAAATTATATGTCTATACAGAAGAAGAACACGATTCCTTGTGCTCTCTACATATAGCTTTTCCGATTTTGCAGTTGAATGTTATTCTTTACCTTCCACCAAAAAGAGTTGCATCTAACATAACTTTTGTTGACAATTAGTTATCTTGTTAAGCTGAAGTTAGCTTTAATATTCCAAATAAGTAATTCAGTTCATCATAATTTAAGTTATTTTGGAAACCATGCATAAAATTTGCATACCCCATATTCTGTAGGTTTATTTCTGGGTTTGTATAAGTATTTCTCTCTTTTTTACATCGGAAATAAACTTAAACGACGAATCGGCCCTCAGGAAATCGAGCCTCAGCAATTGGACCTGGTCAAATAAGAACAATATTTTTTGCGCTATTTTTCTATTGAGTGTTATCATTAATTTTTGTATGCCACTCATAACCATATTTCCATTTATTAAGTCAGCATTGAAAATATAATATAATCTTGTTCATTTAGCTCTTTAATTTTTGTATTCTTTCCATTTTTTTTTTTTGAAAATGTTACTAAATTTCCTTTTTTTACTTTTCTCAAAAGCACTATTGCACCTGATTTCTTGTTTCGGGGAATGAATCGCTAAATCAATCTTTATTTTATCATCGGGAGAAAGGATCAGTATAATCTGGATCAGGATCACAGTCATCTCTGACTTTATCAAATTCAACGTTATTCCCATTTCCTTTGTCATCAGATTTCAAAATCAATTCTCGAATTACTTCATCCTTTAAGTACTCGCATTTTTGGCCATTTCCTTAACACGCATGAAATAAGAATCGATAAACCTTTATACACGCCATTCACATATTTCAAAACAAATACTCTGGCACTAGGACTACACCTGGGACCAGGTATGAAATTTACAATACTCAACTACATCACACATCTTAATGATAGACCTACCACAATAAATCATCCGTATCGCGGCACTGCTAGCATAATAAAGACTCTTCCGTTAAAATAATGTGTTTGAAAAAACATGTACTGCTAACGACACGTAAAATATATGTCGAGTATTCTACGGGCTTGAAGATCCAGCGACTAAACAGTCGCTTCTGCTTCGTTTATGTTGATTTGACCAGGAGCATGGCGAGACTAGAAAACCATCAATGTGGAGGTAAAAATGAGGCAGAGAAGGATAGAGTTAGAGAAGGGAGGGAAAGGTAAGCAGGAAGTCCTGCTTAGGTGGAAGTGACATAAACGGTAGGAGAAGGTAGGGGAGGGGTGAGCGAAAGAAGAGATCAGCTGGTTTCAAGTCAGCTAATTTGGAAGGGAGAGGGTTGCCTGCAGTTGAAAAGTTGACTGAGGGTTGGCTGAAAAACCCATCCGCGCTGAAGGGGAAACCAGTTTGAACCGGTTATAGAATAACTCTAAAACCACAGGAAATTTTAACTTCCTGACTGCAATAGCCGAATTACAAAACCTTTTTAATAAATTCCCTAAGCTATATTCGAAGCTTTAAACAATATGTCGAAGTTCGATAATAACCTTGATAAATTAAATATTTTCAAATCGAGTGTAGTCGCGACACCACCCACCGCTAATAATTAAAATTCACCCTTCTCTGCCTCAAACTGGTGTATTGGAATACCCAAGATGTAAAGTCCCTCGAGATGTAGAATGAAGGGACTTAATGGATAAGCATTCCCCGGATTTAATTTTAATTTAAGAAACACATGTGGGGCTAGGTATGAAATTTACAATATCCAATTACATCACACACCGAAATGATAGGCCTACCACAACAAATCGCCCGTATGGCGGCACTGCTATCTTAATAAAAAGCCTTTTCCACACTGCAAAATTCCAACGCCCTCACTAAATGGTGCAGAAGCAACTATCGTTGCACTCATCTTTACAGATGGAAACCCAATACTCGTTACCTCCATGTATATCCATCCATCTGTCAGAGTCC
>BMAW01071860.1:0-20371 GCA_019974015.1 Nephila pilipes
GGGTTCAAAACTAGTCTGTGGAGGGGTTATTTATAGCCTACGCTACAAATGTAAACAAACCTCTTTTTCTCAGTTTCCTATTTTAACACTTTCCCACAGGATTAAAAAAAATCTTTTGCATGCAAAGATTTAAAATTTTACATGAGTGTTGTACTTGTAAATCTTTATTCTGTGAATCTCAATTTTGTTAACAGGATGATTATATTTTATTTTATAACATGATACATGAAAAAAAGTTACTAAATACAAACTTGATAACTTTTTTAATTTTTCAATTTTTTTAATGCAAGGTAATTTTAAAATTTGAGGTTTACAGAATAAGGTCATTATTTAGCTTTAATTTGGTATAAGAATTATGGTTCTACTGTACATCTTTCAAAAGTTATCTTGTGGGTAACGTAAGGTAAGCTAATTTATTTTTCAAATTTTTGTACGCATATTTCATGTTGTATAAGAAAATATATTAATTTAATAGCAAAACTTTACCCAATATTTTAAACTATGCACTTTATTACACAAACTGGCAAAGTTTCATACTGAAATGAGCAAAAATTGTTGTTTTATGAAGAAATGAAAAAAGTTTCTCAAAATGTTCTACTTTTGATTTCGTAAGGTACTAAGTCCCCTTAATAAAATTTCCAAAAGCAATTACATTAGATTTTACTGCAAAATGATTTTCTTATTGTTCTATTAACCCATTAAATTAATACACATTTAGCAAGCCTTGTGGAAGAACTGCTTATTGTATACAAGAGAGCTTTAAGTAATGATTATGTCATCTGATAACAGTCAATATTGTTGCGATCTGATTTGCTTTGAATAATTCCGTTGTTTTGAGACGATATCCTATTATCCGCCTCGTCTGTCATCGCAAATGTTATTCTAATTATACGACCTAATTTTTTCTATTTAAATTCAAACTCAGATAAATTGATTAAAATAATCAATTATGTTCAAGACAGATTTTAATACTCCTTAGGGGGAGAAATCCAAACAAGAGCGGGAAGCTCTCCATTCTTATGTCCCCATCCACAATTCTAACAAGTTCCGTAATCTATCAAAGAATACGATGCGAGTACCTCTTTCAATTGCTCCGACAGTGTTTAGTCCTAATTTCACCAAATCTACACCAAAAGACTTCCGCACACATCACACTCCACTCTTGTCTGTTACTTTACAATAGGTGCTTCAAGGACGCAGATTTTTCCCACATTGCCGTCTGTAACTATGACAATAACAGTTGAGAATGAATATCACTCCCCCCCCTTCCTTATCGTTTTATTTTCCTGAACAGATTTCTAATGAAAACGAAATTTTGAGTTTCACGATCATCGTTGTTTTTTTTTTTTTTACATCTGCATCATTAAAATATTTGTTTAAAATATGAATAACATTTTGCAAATATTGTTAATATTTCATTAAAAATATTTAATTTTCTTATACCTTTATAAAACGGAACTAAAAAACTCATTGGATTTTTTTAAATTAAATAAATTTGTATGGGCATAGATATTATATTAATATTTTATAAGAAAATGTTTTAATAATTTGTATACTTTAGTTTTAAAAAATATTATTTTGAAAAAAAAAAAGAAATACGTTATTCATAGATATTTAAAGTGGAATTAAGACCTCAACTGAAGTGATGAAAATAAATGCAATGGCTTTGGTACATTAGATGTTACCATGGTAACTGATGAAGGAGAAACAAAAATGAGTTACCTTGACACACCTATTCTAAAATAAAAGACTATAACACCCTTCTTATTCCCATAATCTTATTTTTATTATTCTTTCTTTTCTTATATAGTTTCTCTCTCTCTCCCCCCTTCTCCATCCATTTCAATTTATTATTTTTATGAACTTTGATTTGTATAATCCGAAGTTGAATTGTTTGAGTCAATTAGCATCCAGGGAATGTTCATAAGAACAGCTGAAAGGAAGTTTGAACTTCATAATAACTTCATATATTTTCAGTTTAAAATATTTTACGCTCAGAAGTCCCCCCCCCCTGGATTATTAAAGTTCCTTTCCCGCTCTGAATATAGTTATGTTATAATATTTTCTCTGAAATCCGAAGAATTCTGACGCGACCCCTTCATCGTTTTTAAGGATAACTTTTTTTTTTTTTTTTTTACTTAAGTATTTTTAAACTTTTATTAAAGATATAAAAACTCACATCCGGCACACTAAATTGATCATATAAATACTTTGAATTTGAAAAAAAATTAATCCCAAAGAAGCTTTATTTTATGCTCTTTTAAATGCATATTTTAAATTTTTTTTTAATGAATTTCGCTGCTAGTAATTTGAATAGTCAGCAACGTAAACAAGGAAAAAGGGGAAATGAAATTTAAAAGTTCATTGTCAGGGCGAACGATACATGGTTATCAAACTCTGTGCTCCATTGATAAATGGTGATTTACGACCCGTTGAGGGAATTTGTAGTGATCTGAGGATTTCTCTTTTAAAGTTTTATTTAAGTGTTATATCTATTGAAAGTTTATCTGGCTTGCTATCCGATTCGTACACGGTATTTCACAGCGTTTAATAAGTACTTCAATTACGATTTCTAAAAAAAAAAAAAAAAAAAAGGCGCAATAATTCATTTTCTTATACTATTTTGGCGGTTTAAAAATACACTAGACAAATTATTTTATTATTTACTAAAAGGAACAACAGATCCTTTTTAGTCGGGAATATATTATATCAATGTAGATATTGTGAAACTGTTACAACATGCTTTATTTGAGCCTCCAAAATTGAAAATCAAATGTTTTTCTTTCAGTATTTAGTTATTTGCACATTACAGCATTTGAACATCGGCTACAATAAAACAAATTTGTGTTAAAGAAATTTATTTTGGCTATTAAATAACATGAATCGACGTTAAAGCTGCAAGAAAAAAAATTAGAAGAATAATTTTAAAGAAAGGAATAAAATTTTTAAGAAAATTCTTTTCTGGAAAGTCTATAGATTTGAAAAGACGGTAAATAAAAATCACCATTTCGAGATCCACGATAACCCAGATCGATGCCCATGTATAATCCAGCTTCGATTCTGGAAGCATTGGAAAAGAGGAAAATAAGAAAAACCGTATAAACATAAAATTTCAGTCATTTTGTTTCCCTGAATTTATGATACTAATATCGTTAAGTTTTGTTTTCTATTCAATTAATTCATATAAAATTATTCTGTATATATGTTTAAGTAGAAAACAAAATGAGAATTTTGAAGGAATTGTAAATTTTTATTACTTTTTTAAAACGTTTTTCTGAATTTCACTTGGAGTGTGTCATCAAATTTTCGGTCGTTAATTTAACCAACTTCCCATCAAGCTAGAGCTCTGGAACTTTGGGAATCTTTCTTATTCGCCTAACAATGCAATATTTAGACATTTACAACAAGTTTTAACTAATATTTCAATAATTCTTTTTAGAAATGTAATTTGTGTAGTAACCTGGCGCCATCTATAGGATAGATATTGAATTTCGCACAGAGAGTGATCTTAAAGACGAGAGAGATATGAGATTTTTTACTAAGTTTTAACTAATATTTAAATATTTTTTTTAATAAACTTTGCCATCATATAAAAATGTTGTTTTTAAAAACGTTGGTTTTTATCTTGAATTTTTTAATATCATTTATATTTGTTGGTATTTTATAATCACATAGCTATGGGAAAATATTTATATTATTATTGTACATCATTTGTTTATACTGTATTTAAAATCCAAAATTAATAATTTTTATTCCAATTGACATAACTTGTATATTTATTCAAGAGAAAACCACACACAAAAAATATTACCTCTATTTCCGTAGAAAGATTTCGAGAATAGCACTTGCACACATCTTTGCCAATTTCATGCATTATGAAACACGGGTTGCATAACTTATGAAGAGAGGGAGAAGAGAAATTTGCTTTTTTTTTGCATTATGTATCATAATTGTAGGAGAATTGTTTAAATTTTTATGATAAAAAAGATTGCACATTTATATGTATTACTTACGTGATCATGTATGCAGAAAACAGATTGAAATATATTTTTATGATTGAATGAAAAAACATAGTAAAAAAAATTTGTTTGGGGCGAAAAATATTCTGGTTCTTTTGTAGGAGAACACCTTTACAAAGATAACACATTTGCATGGTGTGGAAAATAGGAGAGTGGAGAGCTGTGTTTGAAATTTAAAAAGAATTAATAGTTCTTGTGTTTGTTCCGAATTCGATGCTAATAACTATTCAATATTATTATTTTCGTATTGAGAATTCGACTTCGAATGAGTTTTTCCTCACCTTTTATCCGGAAAAAAATGCAGATGAAAATGATTAAGTAAGTGAGTGAGGGATAGTATTTTAACGGCGCAAAAAGAGAGAGAGCGCCAGATGTGGCTATCCTGCTCCAAAAAAAGGTAAAGCTGTGTTCTGGAAGTGCGGAAAAATGGAAAAAGATAAAACCTGGTTCACAAGGAAAATCCAAAGCAGAGAAGGATCGCTAAGGTATCTCGTGGACACGTCATCCTTGTCCAACCAAAGGCAGTAAACCCCATGGGAAAGAAAAAGATCACTAGGGTGCCCGAGGTAATGATGCCCGAGCCTACCAAAACAAGGAAAATGATTAAGAAAATACAATAATAACAAAGTTTTGCCATTAAAATAATATTGCATTCATTTTTTTGCTTCTCTAAAATAAATAAAGGGACAATTGACGACAATTAGAATTTCATCAAAATATATATGGAGGATGTTTACATTTTAAGACGCCTTCCAACACTAGATGGCTCCACGAGCTGGAGTTCTACTTTGTCTTCTTTTCAAGGGCTCTACACGAGTAACGGCAGATGGAAGAGTGTGACCAACAGACAAAGACGTGCGATCTGATAGCTCTTTAATATGTATAACCTTATTATTTAAACTTATTATTTAATATATTTAACTTAGTAAATACTGTACAATAATATATGGTTTAAATAAATGTCATCTTCTAAAAATTCGCATTGTTATTGAATGCAGAAAACCTCTAGACATCTTTAAAACGAGCCATGTAACCCATTTCTGTAGTTAGGATTCTACAAAGTAAAAAAAAAAAAAAAAATGGTGGCTCCGGCCGGGATGAAAAAGTAACTCATCAATCAGAACCAAGCGCACCTTGCCGTCTCACTGCAACATTACCATTTAGGTTTTTTTTT
This sequence comes from Nephila pilipes, assembly GCA_019974015.1. Taxonomy (NCBI): domain Eukaryota; kingdom Metazoa; phylum Arthropoda; class Arachnida; order Araneae; family Nephilidae; genus Nephila; species Nephila pilipes. The sequence continues at coordinate 5,194 of BMAW01071860.1, forward strand.
TTTTTTAAAAAAAAATAAATGCACGTTGCATTTCTGGAACAGTTTTGAAGAGGAGTTTATGGAACGACTGTAATTGCCACTGATAAGAAGATTTAATCATGGGAGCGCCATCCAGGTGAAAAGAATTCTACATACCACTTAGTGAAAAAATCATCCCGATTTTTGAAGCGCCTTTTTGGATACTCCGTAGTGTTGTGATATGTGAAAAGAATTCTTCATTGTGCATAATGAAAAAAATCATCCTGATTTTTGAAGTGCCTCTTTGGATATTGGATACTCCGTAGTGTTGTGATATGTGAAAATAATTCTACATAGAGAAAAAAATCATCCCGATATTTGAAGTGCCTATTTGGATACTTCATAGTGTTCTAATATTCGATTTCCATTACAATCTAGTTATATTTTGTGATAAATTACCATTAAGTGTGCCTTTGAGAGACAGAGAACTGCCAAGAAATTCAACAGAATCTTGGGTGTGATCGCGCGAGTATTATCTCTCTATTGTGAAAAGTCTTTTTTCGAAAAAAATGTGTCTATGAATACATTTTATAATTTATTGTAAAAAGTTCTTATTTTGAAAGAATGTGTCTATGAATATATTTTATAACCTTTATGTGTCACTTATCCCAGTTTTCCTTACAATTAAATTGGTGTTTTTTTAATACTTGCTATATATATATTACTAATTCTTTCTCAGTAACGAAAAATTTAAAGAGTAGAAAGCTATTATACCTGACCTTGTACCTCTGAAAGAGAGTGCTGTCAATGCATCATTTTATGCTTATCTATTTTTCCTATATTTAAGACATTAAACAAGAATTATTACTGATTGTAAGGTAAAAAAATTACTGTCAAGTACTCGTAATTTTTTTTTTTTTTTTCTGTTTATGAAAACGTGTATGTTAATATTTTTGTTTTGTTTTGTTTTGTTGAATCAGATATCTTTTTATCTTTCGAATACTAGAAATATGTAATCCTCTTAACTCATTTTTGTATTTCTCATTAATCTTTAAGCATATATATTTGTTCTGTAAAAGCATATGAGGTGGTTTTTTTTTTTTTTTTTTTTTATATTTAGAATATATTTAGAATTTTTTCTGTTAAAAGAAATTATCCGTGAAAATTGTTGGCTTTATGTATTGAAAAATAATATCAAGAACTGAAAAGTATTTACTTTATTTTTCTTTTGAATGATTTCTTTTTTATTGAATGTTGAAAATTTTAGTACTCTAAATATTGCATATTATTTTTAAGTTTGAATGTATATCTTGGTTGAGAACGTAAGTTATTGCGAATTTTGCATAAACATTTATTCTAACTTTCGCAGAATCAATTAAGCAAACCCTGCTAAATAATTTCATTCAACTGAATTAATAAAAAAATTACTAGATCATTTTTTTTCTCAGAATAACTAATTGTTACAAAATATTTTTCAATCTTTATTCGCACAAAATGTCTTATTTATTGAAAGGTAAGAAAGAGGACTTGCTTAACCTAGCAACAGAATTAAGTTTAGAAGCAACAGCTGAAATGACTAAACCAGTGTTGAAAAATTTAATTATAAATAGCACAGGGTATGACGAGGAAGACACCCAATTGATGTATAATAATATAATCGAAGAAAGGAAAGATAAGGAAGAAGAGAAAAAAAAAGAACTGAGAAAGAAGAGGAGACAAGATGAGGTAGAATTAGAGAAGTCAAGAATCGAGGTCCAGATTAAGTTGAGTCAAGGGACATTGGCGTTAAATACTCGTACACCGAGTAATGAATTGAATAAGTTACTACATAAATTCTATATGAAAGAAGATATCAGTCTATATTTGATATTATTTTAGCGCCAAGCTAATATGATGTCCGTACCTAAAGAGTTTTAGGTTACGTATCTGTTGGGTCTACTCCCACAAGAAATAGCGCAACTAATTGCTCGAGAGCCTGAAGAAATGGCGAAAGATTATGATCATGTGAAGATAATGCTACTCAAAAGATTCAGATTAACTCCTGAGAAGTTTAGGCAGTTATTTGTCACTCACCAGAAAAGTGCTGAGAATACATGGCGAGATTTCTACCAAGAAATTTAAGCATTCTTTAATGGATGGATTGAGTGACTTAACATCAAAACCTTTGACCAGTTGCGAGATCTGATAATAGCAGATCAAATGAAGAAAAGAGCTCCCATCGAATTTAAAGAGTATCGTTTAGATGAATGACCCAGTATCAACTCGCCAGAGGATTTAGCCGAGAAACTCAAGAAATTTGAAGATGTCCGCAGGTTAATGAAGCCGAAACCATGCTTCTCACCATCCTTTCGGAAGCAAGAAACCAGATTGCCGAATAAGTTCGTTAATTTCAGGAGATGTGATTATCGCCACAGGAGAATTGAAATTTTCAACCCTGAAAGTAGATACTATGAGACTCATCCGAGAAAAGAATTTGAAAAACGAGTACCTAGAATATGTTTCATTTGTAATTCTCCTAAACATTTACGCTACAATTATCCGGCAGTAAAGAAAGAGTCTGAACCTGAGAGACCATCGAACTCTGAAGTACAAACCTGTTTTGTTGTCCCGCAAAAAGGACTACACCTAAAAGATATAACCCTTGGTGACAAAACTATTTCCGCTCTCATAGATACTGGTAGCTCAGTTAGTCTCATCCGCGAAGACGTAAGTACGAAGATAGTAGACCAACAAAAGTTTACTAAGAAATGTAGTATTCTATTCGGAATAGGTAAATCGCATGTGTTGACGAAAGGTACTTTTAAACAAGATCTCGTCATAGATGAAGACCTTATTCCTTAACATGGTATGTTGTGCCGACTAAGCATCTAAACTTCGAAGCTATCATAGGCACAGACATTTTGGAAAAAGCTTCTTTAAAGTTTACAGAAGAGGGTGTCGAGTTCCACAAATATGAGGGGAAAAATTATCAAGATCAAAAAGAAAGCATTTGCCCTGAAGCTAAAGGAAGTATTCAAGAAATTAAGTCTGAGAACCAAAGAACATATAATAAGAGGGAAAAGGTTCCCCAGTACCAGATTGATGATTTGGTTGCCGTCCAACGTACACAATTTGGTGTAGGCCTCAAATTCAGACCAAAATCTTTTGGACCATATCGAGTTGCTAAAATTAAGCCCAGAGATAAATATGTAATAGAGAAAGTATTCTACCAGGCCCGAATGTAACTACCACCTCTGCTGATCTAATGAAATACTTCTCACCTGGGTAGATAAAATTAGATAACCTTATGTTCTCAATAGCAAACCCCATTTTGATTTTATTTAAGTTTTGATAATGTTTATATTTGATAGTTCTATAGCCGAAACTTGTGTTCGATAAGATTGTAAGATCATCACCAGATGTCGCTGAGGTCATCGACGCTCAGGAGTGGCCGAGCTGTAGGATGTTTACATTTTGAGACGACTTCCAAAATTAGATGGTGCCACGAGCTGGAGTTCTACTTTGTGACTTCTTTCCAAGGGCTCAGGAAGTAACGGCAGATTGAAGAGTGCGACCAACAGTGAAAGACGTGCGATCTGATAGCTATTTAATATGTATAACCAATAATTCTATTTTAACTTAGTAAATATTGTACAATAATATATGGTTTAATTAAATGTCATCTTCTAAAACTCCGCATTGTTACTGAATCCAGGAAACCCTTAGACATCTTTAAAACGAGCCATGTACCCCATTTCTGAAGTTAGGATTCTACATATTGTTACAAATATGAAATGTTGCTTCCCAGCAATACTGATCGTATGGTTGCTAAGAGACGTTCACAGGCTATCTGGACGTCAAGGGGAAAAGCAGGAATTCGACTTCCGGCCTTGGCGACAAAAATTGGCATCACGAATCTTCAAGTAAAATCTAGTTTCGTCGAGAAGTTTTCAGAATAGGACCGAAACATTGGAGAACTTCCTATGTGACGTCACATCCGATCTTCAAGGTATAAATAGACAGAGTCGGTGAGTTCATCCTAGCTAGATTACTCGAACATTTTTGGTTACTGTCACTTTTACAAACAGAACTTTTTAGTGCTTCCTTCGATTTTTTCTCTACCACCTCTTTCTGAACAAACCGATTGACGACCATGGACACGAACTTCGTTTTCCAATATGACCCGGATCCTAACTACGACACCTCCTCAATTATCTCCTCAATCTCCAACATAACAGATGATGACTCAACTCCATGTCAAAAAAGACAAAAAATTGAACAAGATATTGCAACTTATTCCATCAGAAAAGAAGCCCAAATCTCTTACCTTGCTCACCTAAAATTCCATGGAACCGACTCCAACGACAATCTATTTACCAAAACTCAGAAAACCATTGAAAAACAAGAAAACAAGCTTTTGCGACTGGAAAATGAGTATGCTTCTTTAGCGCCTTGCGCGACTGCTGGCTGCCCCATCCACTCCACCCCTGAAATTCTACCAAATAAACGTAAAGAAAATGATGGCTTTATTACTCCCCCTAAAAATAAAACTTGCAAGAAATCCACCTCTCTGAATTCAGCTCTTTCCACCCAGAATAAATTTCAACAATTATCCAATCAAGAAACATCCGAAATGGAAATTCAAGAAAACTCTGAAACTCAAGCTAACAAGACTTCAAAAAACTTACCCCCCCCCTATAATGCTTAAAATCAGTGAAAACTATCGACAGAACCTAAAAGAAATCACAGAAGACCTTCCCAACCTTAGAACTCGGCTCTCAGGAGAGTACATTAAATTGTGCACTGACTCTTATGATGAATACCGGAAATTGGCTCAAATCCTATCAACTAAACCATTCGAATATTACGTAATACAACCTAAAATTTCAAGACCATTGAAAATTATTTTTAAAGGACTTCCCAGGGACACCAATATTGAAGATATAAACGAGGAACTTAATGATCTTGGTTTTAACCCCATTAAAATTAACCAACTTACCAATCGCAGAACAAAAATTCCTCTTCCAATATTTCTCATTACCTTACCTCGAAATGAAAACAGCTAAAAAATCTACGATATAAATCGTTTATGCTACATGACCATCACCATTGACGAATACCGAAATAACAAAGTGACGCAATGTTACAACTGTAACATGTTTCATCACAGCACCGATAACTGCCACATGATCCCCAGCTGCATCAAATGTGCAGGAGCACATGCTACCAGAGACTGTGACATCAAAGATAAAATCTCGACATCAAATGTATTAATTGCAACGAAATAGGACACTCCGCTTCATACGGTGGATGTAAAGCTTTCCCCAAACCGCCCAAACGATCAATTATTAAGAAAAACACAATAACTTCAAATAAAATACGTGAGAACTTTTCTTTCGCTAATGCTGTTTCTTCTAACCGACAGATGGCGCCCCAAACAGATGAAAACCAAGAAACAACCAGCTCTCCAAAAAATATCCCAAAATTCAATTCTAAAAGTCATCAAAAGAATCCTTTCAACAGTATCTTCGAAGCAATAGAACATCTAAAAGCTCTTGCAGAAATATTTTCTATCATCCCAGGTCTCCTACCGAACTTACATAAAATTAAAGCAGCGAAAGGCACAGCCAACAAAAAATTTGTAATCCTAGAAGCTCTTATGAACATCGCAGATGAATAATTTCAGACTATTTCAATCAACCAACAACGAATTACCGGTATACAAAAATCCTCCTCTTCGCCCCCTTTCCATTTCCCATAAATTTCATACAAAAATAGTCTTTCTCTCAATATCTTACCTACCAGATGTTAGCCCCTCCCATCTGATATATAGTAAAATAGCTTACCTAGAGGGCAGCCAATCACAGTCGCTCCTTTCCAGTCTCTGTAAACTCACTTTCTCTCCTCACGGAACTTCATTTTTCAAAGACGCATCTGACTACATCCACAATAAATGGCGCCAGCTATGCTGGCTTCTTCAACTTGAAATATCTCAGCTCCATTTTATCCAGTTCTCTACAAAAATTTTCCTACGCTTCTTCAAGATTACTCCCCCAACAAAGTTATCTCCACATCTCCAAAGGACCTTTTATTTATCAGATTTGGGCTTGTGGAGCGCTCCGCTCTCCGGGCGCCCATAGAATATCAACGTCAACGTCGTCGGTGGGTTAGTGTTTCTGAGTGAAAGCGATGATCGTGCTTGCTTTGCAAACTGCGTGATTTTGTTTAAAACTGTGGATTGCTGTTTATTTAGTGCTGCAAATTTGTGTACGATCTTGTTGTCGTCTGTGCTTCCTGTTTTATTGTTATTTAAGGAATAAATTACTATTTCTCTAGTATTCTGCTTGTCGGACTGTTCACCCACACACACCGGACAAATTTTCGTAACAATATACTTGAATAGAAAATTGAATTTTTATCAATATGGCAGAGATGCTTCTTAACATGTTACTTTTCCAATATCTACTTTTCCAATAATTGAGTTTTACAGACTGTTATGTCGAAACATATAAAATAACTTAGATTTTTTAGAATTAATCTTAGCGCGAAAAACTTTCTTGTTTTTATTGAGCGAAAAGGATTATTGTAAAGAGTTACGTGTTAATTTCATATATAAAATGTTATTCCTTTCTCGTAATAAAGTGTCCATAGGAGAATATTTTTTCACCAATTAAATTATTTGTTTTACATAATTATAGAGAATATTCGACTAATTTCTCTGACGATGAAATTGCATGGGCAAAATATCTTTTTGAGATACATTAATTTGTTTGTTTGTATTAATGTCATACTAGAGTAACATAGTGAACTTCTTAGCGATGGACTTCAGAATCCTGATTCAAGGTTTGAGAAAGGTAATGACACGTGAAATCATATGTTCGATGTTCCTTTTCTTTAGTCAAAACAAAATATAAAATGTCTTTCAATATAAATATATTTGACATGCATATAATTTATTCTTTTAATGGTACATTCCGTGTTTTATAATTTTTTATCGTGAGTATTTGATATATACACGTTACTTAATAATGCTGTAACGTGATTAGTTGTAACAAAATAAAATTATCATTGCCTTACATTTTTGGAAGCATTTGTTATAGATGATTATGTACACACACACACACACACACACATGTATATATATATATATGTGTGTGTGTGTGTGTGTGTGTATTCTGTGTCTTTCGGATGTAAAAAAAATCAGACTCTTAAGAAAAGGCAATGCCTTGATATAAATTTTCTTTTCTATTTACTTTTTTTAAATTTTTATTAGAATTTTGTGTAAGACAGCAAAATTTTAATAGTTATTTTATCTAATGTAGCTGCATGCTGGAATACCTCTCTTCAATTTGTCCTGATCAGGTATCAACTTTTATTAAATTTTATATTTGTATGTATTTAATGTCCAAAGTTCGGAATATTTCCTATTCAGTGTTCGATGGAGATATTTCTCTAACATTGTTGATTTTTTTATGAATTAAATGATAGAATAAAAACAATATGAAGTAGTGGAAACGGATTTGGAAAAGTAAAAAAGTTCTCGAAAGTGAAGAATGTCTATTTATTGTGAAACAATGAAACGGTCAGCTTCTTTGTTGTCTTGGGATAGCTTTCAAATATTTGAACAACGTGGAAGGACAATTTAGCCTATCCCTTAGAGAAAGAGATTTTCATAGAGGGTAAAGCTGAGTTGACCATAAACCAGACAACCTCCTTCCCTACTGAGAAAGTAAGAAAGGGGCGGCTGAGGTTAAATTACATTATTGTCTTTAGTTTTGAATTAAAATACGAGGCGAAGAAACGAGAACCGATTGCGGGTGAGGAGACAGCCACAATACCCCATCTGCAATATAGATTCTCTTTTCTCCACTTTTCCTCCCCTATTCACAGCGATTTATTTGTTGCCAATTTTATAGATGAAGAAGTGCCTCAATTTATCATCAACTCAGCACTTTCATGACACTCTGTAACGCGTGCTATTCGCGATACCTCCTTCTGACTAACATCTTGGAGGGTTTTTTTTTTTTTTTTTTTCTGATCATGTATTTAAATTTCTGGTTTCTTCCTAATCAAATGAAACCCGATCCAAATTAAGTTAACTTTAGAAAGGAAGTGAATATATGTAATCAAGTCGTATAAGAATGCCAGAGAATTGAAGGGATGTTAACAACAAGGTTACGGATATAAGAAGAGTGTTAATGTGATATGCGCGGACATCTTCTGACGTGTGTAGTTGATTCGATGAGATTAGAACTCAACGCTATTGGATGGACCAAATATTTAAAGGATGTACTCGCATCAAATTCCGGTAAGCGTATTCTTTGGTAGATTATAGAAGTTGTTAGTACTCGGTACTGGTGGAACGCATACCTCTTATTAGAGGATTAATGAACAATATTCTAGGAAATAATTGACAATTTTAATGATATACTTTGTCCTCCACTTGAAATTTCGGTCGTGTGATTCAAGTAACTTTTAAGATGACAGACGGGTAGGGTAATATGATTCCATCACGACTCAGTTTTACCTTTGCAGAACAACAAAGTTGATCCTTCTTACCTCTAGGGCAGGGGGGCGCTAAACTTTTTTGATCATCTTTATAATTCTCTTATCTACCCTTTCAATAAAAATGATAAAAAAAAGAGAAAAAAAACTTTACCTGTTTCTTAAATAAAATAAATCATTTAAGAAACAGGTAAGTTTTTTTCTTTCTTTTTTGATTTTCATAAAATCAAATTTTTACATAAATCAATGAGAAGGATTTGCTAAATGACGCTTGGCTAGGTTAGTAATATTTGGTTCGAAATTTGTTAATTTCAGTCTTACTTCGCCTCGAAGCTCCATATTCCATTTATTTCTCTTCTTTGCTAAAATACAATTAACATGACTGAAGCTAGATTCAACCATATTTGAACTTGAGAATGCATTTAAAAAGGAAATTGTGTATTACAAGTTTTGGACATGTTTGCGTAATATTTATATTTATAAAAAAATTACTCACAGTTAAATTATTAAAAGCATCTTTGCTTCAAGATCAACTAATAATTCAATGACTTCTTCTTGAAAATGACTGTCGTTATTTTCAACTTGAGCAGAAAGTGGCGCAATAATTCTTTCTAGGATATCCATATATTTTTAACATCTCCAAAGCGTAATTTAAAATCATCGCTTCCTTTTTGGGAGATGATTTGTATATGTTTTCAATTCTACATCGGTTATATCCAATGGTTGTAAATGTTGAAAAGTATTGAAAATCTTTATGTAACAATGAAAACTTGAACAATTTTAATTTAACTTGGAAGCTTAAAAATAATTGTCCGTGCTTGAATTAATGTAATATCTTTTCCTTGGTGACGTATTTGATTATCATTGAACTTTGCAAATACATTGGCCAAATAAGGTTTTTTTTTTTTCTATCTTTTTTTCTATTCGTAATTTTTAAGGCTGGATTAATTTCAGTTAGAAATTCCGCAAATGTGCAATTCAACAAGTTTTGGTAAATGTGCACTTCTTGACAGCTATCGTACTTCGGTGTGTAATAATAATTGGTTTGATAGTTCATTTTTTTCTTTGCAAAGTTTACTGAATAGTCGTGAATTAAGAGGTTGTAAACACTACTGTAATGTATTATGAAGATCTTTATAGAGATATTTTCCTACTAGATGAGTTCTATGCAACACACAATGAATAATATGTATGCCACACACACAGGTACTTTTTCCTAATGTAAAATTGCAAAACCTCGGTAGCAGCCTACCATAGCAGACGCCCCGGTTTGTAGCTATTGCAGTTAACTATTTATTGAAATTTCATGCTTGTTCAAATTTTCTTTCAAGCACTGATATAGCGTTGGTTTCTTGTGTCAGTTTCAAGATATTTAGCAAATAAAAATTCGTCAATAACCTGACATTTTATTTTGCTAAAATATCTTACATAAGCCATAAGAAGAGAAGTACCTCCAAAAGTGGTTTCATCAAGTTGTATAAAAAAAACTAGAAATTTCTTAGTTCCGAAACTACAATATTTTCCACATCTTCGCTCATTTCACCGATTCGTACTGAGTGGTAGGCTTCTTAAAACAGTGGCAGAATCTTTTTAAATTACAGTTTCAATGGCATCTTTAATAACAGGTACAATTATTTCTTCTGTGGTTGAATAAGGTTTCCCCCTCTTTTGCAATATTGAGAGAAATATTGTATGAACATATTAATCCACCTTCATGATGAACTTCACTCGACGATTTAATAAATTGTTTTAAGATTAGTTGAGTTGCATATGCCTCTTGAAGTTTTTTAAAATTATCCAAATGTTATTCTTTTTATCCGAATGGATTCTCTCAAGGTGATCTTTTAATTTGGCCCGTTTCATGGCATCATTTCTAAAAGTTTTCTCAGAAAGAAGGCACAAGGGGTTCTTTCATTCACTTGTGATGGTATAAAAACTAATTTTAAATATTCCACAGTAGGTTGTCGGCATTTTTGTGTAGAAGTCGACGATGCCATTACGGTATTAGTAGAATCCTAATAAAGCAATTATTATACAGCCAAAAGAATCTATTTCCACAAACAAAGAAACATAAGTTTAAAAGTGCATTTGACAAAGAACAACGGATGTGTAGATGTCACCAGTTTTTAGAGTTGAAGCCATCATGCAAAAAGATGGGTAGCGAAACGATGAGACGATCTAAGCAACTTGGGCCATCTTGTTGTAAAATGGTGCAAGAATAATTTCTCATAAGTCTGAAAATGAGTGACATATCACGAAACAGGCTTACTTCAAACGTTAAAAAAAAGATAAATAAATAAATTAAAAAATATTCACGAATGAGAAATTAAATAAGCCATAATCTATAATGAAACTTTACTTACTATATCGTAATTACAAATGGCATTCCAAACAAAAAAAAAGTTTTGCAAAGAACAGATTTAGCCATCCAAAGTACACTTTTTTGATAATTATTATTAAATGAATGAATTAAAATATTAGAATTAAAGTAAACGATGAAATATCGAGAAATGGACAATAGTAAACTTTTCCGATATTAAAATTAAAGGAAAGAATAAATTATTAAATTGAATACATTTAAGGTAAATGTGATTAAAATTGAAGTGAACGATAAAAAATTGAAAAGTTTTCTGGTACGCCAAAACGCCCCACCTAAAACAGCCCCTTGGGTGGCTATTGTACTGCATTGATGTCAATAAATTTACGATTGAATAGAATTGGTATTCATTCATCGACCCCCTAGATCGGATCAACCCCTGCTCTAGGGGACAGGGGGCAATAGTGTCCTTCAATGTAACCCTATCCCTAAGGGGATAAGAAGGCTCTTGAATACCACTCTTCACTAACTTAAAGAGGAACTCGATCTCGTTTTCCCCTATAAATGACACTTTGGCACTTTAATAAGGCTTTTGAGTTAAAATTTCTGTCAATGGATGAAACATGACTTATATAGATTAGATTAGAATTACTGAAGTGTGAAGTGCAGGATTAATGAATTGCATTTTTCAGCAACGAAGTTTTCACTGCGAAGTTAGATTGTAATAGATAGAATGAGTGTGTGACGGGTCTATCCGCGATCTTGTCACTATTAGTCCTCTTGGGGAATTTTCAGTCCTCAAACAATTATTTGTATTGGAAAACTTCCTCCGAAGAAGAGAACGTGGTCATGTAGATTGGGACTGATATATATAGTATGGGCTTTCAAGAGAGAGAGGAGAAAGGAGAGATAGGATAGACTTGTAGCTGAGCAGTTAATAAATTAAGAGTTTTAGAATATGTCAACCCTTCCTTCCCCCCAAACAACATAACAAGTGGAAGAGAGTGCTATATGCCAAGGAATAATGACCGTATTGTGACAAGTGTAAAAAGTTATTAGGATCATTGCCAAGAAAGATCTGCATAGATTCAGTGAATCAGACCTGCATCTGTTTTATTATGTTAGAGGATTGATCGAATGATCCGCTACAGTTATGAAGATAATTATAATAGTTTTAAAATTAGGGTCTGACGCTTATAGGGAATTATCCACAAATGTAGTAGGCTAAGGAGTGACTTTTGAATAATCAGAGATATTCGAATAAAAGCAGTTTTACATCATTCATCATTAACTTTATTAATTAGTGATTCTTACTTTTGATGTAGCAAGAAGGAGACAGAAATACAATAGAGGCGTTATAAACTTATACAGACGAGTTTGGATAATTCTAAGTTGAAAGGATCAGAAAAAAAAATTTCTGTTGCACTCCTACCTAGGTTGAAAAGACGTCTCATCTGGCTAATTAGTAAGGCGCTTTAACTTCTAACTTTGTTGAAGACAGTTGCTACATAGTTCTCCTCCATTGGTTAGTTGGTTGCATTAGGTTGACGATACCTATTCACGTTATTTTTATTACAATTTAATTTAAAATACTAAAGTTGATATTGACAAGGTAAAGTGATTGTCACAATTGCATTTCAAATGTAACATTTCTTGGTGCACGTCGTACTTTAAAAAAAGATATAGCTATGTCCTCTGTCAATGACACGACATTCTAGTAGAACGTTTAGTAGAACTCTGGCTGTCTCTTCTTTTCGGAACTTTTAGGTCAAATGGAAATGACCAAGCCTCTTCCAAAACCACGGAACAAAATCCTTTGTTTTGGTTGGATAACTAAAAATAGTAAACCAGTTATTGGTCCTGAGCACTCCAACCGGCGCAAGAATTGACACCTGCAAAAATGGATCCCTAACGTGGGAGTGATCTTGGTTCCCAGGAGAATCGGACTCTATAAGGTCAAAGTTCATGGGAAACAGAAATGTTGTTTGACCGTTCTCACGCGTCCAGGTGTCTTTAATGAGGATCTTGACCGGATATAAAAAGGACAACTAACGTACTTTCTTAGTATGGTCACCGCATTCTTTTTTTGCTTTCTTGGATTCTTTTACTTATTATAGTAGTTAAAGTATACCGGTTCTGGGCCAGAGGAGGGGAGGAGCTATGAGGAGCGCGCGAGAAAGGGGGTGGAAATTTCACCCCCTACTTACCGATAACGGGTAGTATCCCTTAACTTCGTTGGGACCCCCTCCCCTCCCCAACCCCTTCTTTGGGACTCCCCTCTCCCCCTTACCTTGTTTCTTTATTGATGTCTCTTTCGTATTGATAAGAAAATGATTGTGGGTGTGTATGTTTTTACTATAAGCGGGTCGTATTCAAGCATAAACTTTAAATTAAATGAATTAATTGGATGGAATTAATATGATCTGATCGAATTGATTATGTTTTTTAAGAAATAATTTTTTTAACTCTGATTAATCGGACGGACTTTTTCGAATTCTCCATTCAATATTGTTTAATGTGTTTTATTTAATACTGCTATTTTTTTAATTATTAAAACAACAAACTGTTATTTTCCTGTGGTACCATCTGTTAATGATTCGAATTTTTAAGTGCAGAAGTATACTTATTCTTAAGTTTAGTTTCGAACCCCAAAAGTCTTCGTTCTTGAATGTTAGAGGATTTGACCCTAAACCATTCAACCACGAAGACCTATTACTTAATATTTATTTTATGTTCATAATATCTAAGATCAGATAGAAATATTCAGTATAAAGTTGAGTTGTAAGCCCCCTATTGCTTAAAAGTTAATATCATTCTCTGTTTGTAAAATTCATTGATATATTATTCTAATCTAAGAATTTCTCATTTTATATACCAGTAGATTAATTTCGAAAATGCATATAAAATACGTGTTTGGACCTGACAAAATCACACCAAAATTATTTAGAATTGATTAGGGAAAAGAATGCGTAAACATGCTATGAACATGTTGTTGCACGAATATTGAAAACAAGACCAAATTACTCCCAGTGTAACATTCCGCGGTGTAAGAATACATTATTCTGTTTCACCAATCAGCTTATTTAAGTTTTGTGATAACACCCAGACAAACCAATCACAGTTCAGTATTGGTGTAAAGTTCTAATCATAGACGGGTTATATTTAGTTCAAAGTCATTTCTAGCTCTTTCTCTGTCATAGACTGTAGTTTTTAAGTTTTGTTCAATTTTAAACGGACTCGTACAGAATTGGGAAAATGAAACGAATGGCTAATCCCCCAAATATGTCAGCTAAGCATGTGTGTTTCAATAAAGATGCCAAACTAGATTCCTCTTTCTCGGACAGTGCTTTACCACCACATCCTTTCCATTTGGGGCAAGACATCTATGCTGTGGTGACATATTTTGCTACCTCCGTGCAAGTTCATCTACGACAGTATACAAGAGATGAAAACAATCGACTTTACCCAACTAAAAAAAGGTGCCTGTATGTCGCCTGTGCTTTGGCAATCCCTTGCAAATCGAATCGAGCTAATCAACGTGCCTTCCACAACCGAAGAGACTTTTGTTCTGAAAGACGCTTTGATGATTTCGAATGTGTTCATCGAGGACGTTTCACATATTACCCGCCAGCGATACTTCAAACAGAAGGACTTTTCTAGAAAGTTAATCCCAGGAACTTGTGTTATGAATGAAAACAGTTGGTTAGAATTAGCACAAATTCGCAAAAGAATTACGGAGAGTGCCGTGTCTATGGTCTTTGATTGTATTTTTCGAAAATTGCTGTTAAATGAAGTTTCGAAAATCACACCAAATGTTGTTGTGGATACAGACATATCATAGTCCATCAGCAATTCAATTTTTACATTAGTCAGTTTCAGCATTGAACCCCATGAAAGACCTGGTGCAGTGTAATACCACACTGGATCCAAATTGTAAACTTTCATGCACACGCTACGAAAATTCTCAAAAATGTCGCTTAAAAGAAGAACATCGGTTTTTACATACAAATCTGAATAATCCCCTAAACTTTTAACATTAAATGCATTCCACACGTGATTTGCATGCTGATAATCATCATTGGTTATATCTTCATCGTTGAGACGATTGTAAAATTTCTCTTTGGGGGGTAAACTTGTATCATTCAGTTTTTCAACACCTGATACATAATCATAAGGGAAACAACCCTTTCTCATAAGTAGTGATATTTTATCATCCGAAATAAATGATCTCACATTTCTAAACTGATCAAATTTTGGATTTATTGTTAATTTCCCCAAACTACTAGGCATAAATCTACAAGAATCTAAAAACCTAATAAAAAATCTTTTACTAATTTTTTTGGAAAAAGAAATGTATTTTTCAGTATTTTCAGGTATCACATTTATATCATAGTTATCATTTCCGAGCTCTTTGATGAA
>BMAW01071863.1:0-17319 GCA_019974015.1 Nephila pilipes
ATATATATATATATATATATATATATATATATATTGGATGTTCTATCGAAAGTTTGTTAATGCGACACTTTTATGCCATAATTATCTCCCACTATTTAATGTTCCCATGGCCGCCAAGGTTACCTGATTCACTCCAATGGATTTCTGGCTGAGAGGAAATCTGTAATTGTTGAAATTGTACAGAGTCTTGCTGTGATGTGATTGTCAATTACATTTCTCTAAGAAGCAGCACGAGGGCTATTGGTGACGTGTCTTATTATTTTTAACCTTATTTATGCGACGAGGCCCTGGTCATGTGACGACTGGCTCTGCCCTCTCCAAACTTCAATAGTACGTCATTGGAAGGACTTAAGGTCTCGATTCAGATTTAACGTGCATCATTCCCGCTATACGGCTGGATCTTTAGTGGCATCAGGGTTCGAACCACGACTAGATGAAAACAAGGCCCACCGCATATCCGTGAGCATAACCACTAGGCTTACTGCAGCCACCAACCCAATTAAAGTAAAGCTTTAATTAAAGATTAAAATGAAGTAGATTGAGTAAAGTGTATAAAATAAACTGCGAGTAAAATATTCTTAAGACTCTGAACTATTTCCTTTCATTTTTACATGATCATATTTCAAAATTATTACATGGGATAAAATCTAAGACAAATTGATATCGAATAAATAAACATAAATAATAAGACTTTAACAAACATTTATAACAATTTTTTATTACTTACCTCTTTTTCTAACCTTTAGACCTTGAGTGTCAATTTTCGAAGCTTGTAAAAGTGTTTAGCAAAGAAGACTTGAGTCTGGTATCTTCTGTTTGACTGTTTTCTTTGTAGACGTGAAAGAAAATAGAGCACGGATAGTGTTGATCTCACAAAAAGACATTAATTTTCCGCATCTTATTAACTCTCTACATCTCTCACATACCAAAAGATTTCAGGTTCCTGATTTTTTTAGGTCACTAAATGTTTACACTTTGAGATAAGAAAGTTCTAGACTTGTCTTCAGTGAATTATGAGTCATAAATGTTTGGATAAATTTGTGTACTTTATTTTTGAAAAGAGTCCTCATGACCAATTTACCTTTCATAAAACATTAAAAGCAATAAAATGACATAATGATTACTTCCTACACTTTTAAAAAGCTTGCGCTAATCATTAAAGTAGAATAGAGTCAGAATCAAAATTCTTTTTAATGCAGAATCCGATTTTGTAATTAAGAAACTTCTCTATTCCAAATGTTGTTTTATTTTATTGATTTATTTTTAAATTCTACAAATATAGAACTAATAAATGTTGAAAGAATCTTTGAGAGATTATGTTTCTTCTAAGAAATAAAAAAAAAGTATGATACAAAAAATTACGTTAGAAATCGTATCTTTATTCAAAGGAAGTGATTTTATGTCTAATGAATCGGAATTCAGCTGCTGATTGTTCGGAGTGCAAGACTCAATTTTAGCAAAATGTACTGTGTGGAATTTTGAGGAGAGCTTCACTACACATCACTTCGTAGGTTCGAACTATTCACGTGACTTAAAAGAATGAAATGAGGCTCTTCAAGGGTGAAATGATGATTCAAATATACTCAGATGTACCTATCGTTGTATAATTATGGTTGAAAAAGCACGGAATTTGTTTTAAATAAAAGACCGCGTTTGTCCAATGGTCACGGTCGTGAACCGAACAACTTAAATCTTGACGAGTTCCAGTTTCGCCAAATTGAAGTTGGGAGGTATAATGGGGCTCATACACGTTAAAGAGAACGGGGCTGAGAATTTTCTTTTTGGTTTGGAAGACAGGAGTGTGTGGTACCAGCTCAGGTGTCGTTCTACGTCATCTGATTAGTAGATTCAATCCGAATGCCTGTGCGTAACTATGGAATGAATTTGATTGGTTGCTTGATTTTATGGATATGCAAGGCCAATCAATATTTAAACAGACAAATGGTTTTACAGCAAATTGTTTATCAAATCAATGTAAATTTTATGAACTTTTTCACCTTATCCCCACCAACTTCTTTGTACTTGTCCCATCCTCTTGAGATTTTCTTATCCCTTCAACGAAGAATTCCTCAGCTTGATCTCGATGGCAGTTTTGAATATTTTTCTTTATCCCTTCGTTGAACTTGATTCAACACAAAATTACTTTCATCGGACCAAACAGATAAAATTCCGAAGGAACAAGGTCAGGGCTGTAAGGAGGATGAGGTAAGAGCCCCCAATCCCCTTTGCAAACAGTTTTCAGCAACAATTATGCCATATGAAGACAGCGTTGTTTTACAGAAGCACGCCTTTCCTCTGCTATCTCGGACATTTCCTCTTCAACACGGAACTTGACTTTTCTCTAAATCAAGCCTAAACAGCATTAACTGTAGTAAAAAATTGAATTATTTATTCAGACGGAAACTTTTAAAGGGTAGAATATTGAATTATTTGGTTAGATATCGTTGTTCAAACGCATTTATTTGTAATATTTTAAGCTTAAAAAGTAAGCTTTTGGTCTGTAATTCGGATTAACTTGGAAAGGCAAATATGCTTGAAGATGAAAAATTTTTGATTTGTGTACAAGAAATAACGGAATCTTGGAAAGAACATGAAAATACGTACTACTTTTATAGATCAACAGCAACACGGTTAATTACAACTATTGAAAACATATTAAAAGAAGAAGCAGTGGATTTAAATTCACTTGAGGTGAATCTAAATTTTATAACTACAAAAACGGAAGACTTTAAAAATATAGATAATTTAAAACTTATTTATTACTTAACTTTTTTAACGCGAAATCGAGTTAGTCCATTATGTTAGACCTTAATTAAATTGTCTTTTGAATATGCCGATAGAATATAAATTAAAACATATTGCGCTAATAAGGAATTAAAAGAAAACGAGTTGATACTCTTGTGTGAAATAATACAGAACAAAATTTTAATTCTATAAATACTCACGAAGCTGCTAAACTCCCCAAGTTGATAATACAGAAAATTCGCTGTGACTGTACTCTGTTTAATAGTTCTTGGCAAACGTTATGAATAATTATTCACGAAAATGATCCACTTTCAAAAATTGAAAAAATTTAATTATTTAAAAAGATTTATATCTATATAAGCTGCTCAATTAATTGAAGGCTTTAAGATTAATTAATCAAATTATGATTTTTCAACTGAGCTTCTTAAGAAATTCAGATATAGAGAAGGGATCATTAATAATCACATGAATAAATTGTTGAATTTGTTTCTTGCTCATAAATCTAATTACATTCTATAATTAAAAAGTTATATAAGGAAATTGAAGCTTATGTTAAGAGTTTGTCTGCATTGGACTTAGAATCGAAGTCTTAGAGCTCTATGTTTGATACGGTCCTTTTGAAATTTATACTTGGTGAATTTTACATTGGAATATATTCGAAAAAATGTTGACAAAAAATTACTTCAAGATATGAACGATCTCCTGGATTTTATTAAAGCATAGAACGGATGTAGATAACGTAGTTTCTAATGAAACCGGAAATTATGACTAACACTTATGTGATTCTTATAAAAAGAAACATCAGAAAAAGGTTCAGATTGGTATATCTACGAGTGAATGTTTCACATTTGTAATTGATGTGAACAGAGGGATTTTTTTTTTCATACAAAATTATAGAGGCAAAATTAGTCTAGATGCAAAAAAATAAATTTAAAAAAAACATGAAAAATGTTCTTGTTTCTTCGTCCTTTAGACACTGAATTATGAATTGCGTAAATTTTGCAATGGTAGGCACAACGAAATAATTCGTTTTAAATCAAATTTCATTAAAGATAATAAAAATTGAGAATCGGCGAATAAGGATTCAAAAAGACCAGTTGTAGTTGTCTCGGAGATTTCTTACCACAAAAAATAAAAGTTTGTTGCAATCATGTACTATTAAAATAGAAAATAATACGAATGACGTAATGTGGAGATTACTTAGTGACAAAGGATTATTGAGAATTTTTTTACACACAAAAATTATCTGACGGCTTAGGATTTACTAACACAAGAAGACAAAAAAATTAGTGTACACACACGGAAGTAAAACAACTATCGAAAAAAAAAACTATTATGTAGTCAAATCAATCCTTAAAATAAAGATTCGCCAATTTTGAAATAGATATAGAGGCATTAGTTTCAGATGAAATTTCGGAATCGAGGATACTCCCTCCTGAAATAAAAGAAACTCCCCTTGCAAATCAATTGAGGATATATATATATATATATATATATATAGCATATATTTGAGTATTTGCAGATATATGTAGTTTTATACTTTGTTCACATTTTATAATAATTGTTGCCTATTTTTGTGATGTTTTCACATATATGCTATGCATTTAAATTTGAATATTTCTCTTTCATTTTTAACGTAACCAAGAAAAGGAGATACATATTTTTGTATGACTTCTTATCTTAGTTTTATAGTTTTAGATTTACTAAATTCCATAGGTTTATATTCCTGAAAAATATTAAATGTTTAAATGATTACTTGATGTAACTTTTTAATTTTTGCTTTGAAATTATTCTTCAATAAATATTTATTTGTTTAACTGTCAATCATTTGTCAGATTTAGCAGATTTATCTAGAGTTGCGCCATGTTGGACAGAGAGTGAGTAGCAAATAAATTAAATTTTTTTAGTTTGAGAAATGCTTTTTATATGTGTGTATTAAAGGTATAGATTTTTTTTTAAAGTTTAATTTTATATATTTTTATTGAATTGTATAAATCCCCATTTTTCATTTTTCTATTGTTGAATTTGTGTTCTTTAATGTTTTTTTTTTTTTTTTATTTTTTTTTTTATTTTCTAGGTTTGTTTCTATATTGATAATGTAATTACTGAAGATGTGATGGTTGGATCCGCGAAACTAGCTTTACTATACTTTTCAGACTCCAAAGTGTCGGACAGTATTAAATTATTTTTTCTGCATTTTTGTTTTTCTACACTTCCATTCTTTTGGTTTTTGCTTGCTGCTTAAGTTTATTTTATACTTAAAAATGTTGTAAATTTTAGTTATTGGTAATGTTTTTATTTAATTATTAATAATATATATATATATATACTCCTTAACATGCAATGAAACTTAAGATGTATTTTGAAAAGTAAAATCTATATTTTCATCCCATGTATTTCAGTTATTTTCTTTGATTATCTGTTGATTTGTTTGATAATTTGATTCTAAAAGGAAGATAATGACAGCTGTGTTTTAAATAATTTATTCTTTGAATAATGCCAGCTGTGTTTTAAGAATATGTTATAAATTATAAAAAAATTTAAATGTACTCAAGTTGAGTGTAAATAAATTGAAAAATTTCGACTGAGACTAAGTTTTACAAATGCATCTTTCATTTGAAATTTTAAATTAATAATGGGAAAGATAAAGAGATATTCAGATTATTTTAATGCTCTCAGAAACGTATCTCTACAAGTAATTTAGCTTAAAAAGATCATTAAGAAAGTTGGAATTTAAATGATAACGCACGAAATTCTCTCTCATATGATGAAGATTTAATTTTCATTTTAATTTTAAAAAATAGTAGTTTTCACTGTGTGTTTATAGCCATCAACCTATAAGATAAGACATTTTTTTTTCCTTTATTCTTGCATACTAGCTTCTTGTTCCAACATTTGTTTGAAAATTTAAGATTAAATTTGAATTTTTGAAGAAACAAATCACCAGTTAACCATATTTTCAAGAATTATTAGACAAAGTTATCGCAATGAAGTGGTAAAATCATCACAGTAACTTTTATTACAAAAGTAGTAACTCTATTATAAAAATTCTACTGTTAGAAACAATGCTTGTATGCTCAAAATTATAATTATTGATTATTTTAATTATTTAACGTGCCTGTATGTTTAATAAGTGTCAGAGGAATGTAAGTCAGGAACTTTACAATCAGTAACTGGTATAAAAACACATTTTATTTATAAAATTTTAGTGAAATCGTATGAGTAATGGAAACAACAAAAATGTTAAAAAACACACATGATAAGCACACACAATACTTTTAAAAAATTTATAAATTGTAAAAAAAAAGTTGTGAAAATGGGAAAAAAAATTCATGGATATTCGTAAGCATTATCTGGAAGAATTATCACTTTTTCCAGATATCAAGAACTTTTCCTTTCATTAGATAGATATTTTAATGATATTCTAATCAATCCATCGAAGAAACTCCTTTTTCAAAAAGAAGTAGGTCAGACTCTCTCTTGGTTTTTATTTCGGTTCTTCAATGCTAATTTGGCATCCGTTTTACTTTTAGAAGAATTTTTTCTGGAAATAAATAGAAAGCAACCATTTACTTCATGTAACTCAGAATTAATTATAACATATTTTAAATTTTTCACAAACATATTTTAAGGGGATTAGTACCTTTCGAAATCAAAAGTAGAACTTTTTGACAAACTTTTTTCGATTCATCATAAATCAACAATTTTTGCTCATTTCAATATGAAACTTTGCCAGTTTGAGTAATAAACTATATAATTTAAAATATTGGGTCACGTTTTGCTATTAAATTAAAATATTTTCTTATACGACATGAAATATGCGTACAAAAATTTAAAAAATAAATTAGCTTACCTTACGTTACCCACATTATAACATTTGAAAGATGTACAGTAGAACCATCATTCTTATACAAAATTAAAGCTAAATAATGACCTAATTCTCTAAATCTCAAATTTTAAATTTATCTTACATTAAAAAAAATTGAAAAATTAAAAAGGTTATCAAGTTTGTATTTAGTAACTTTTTTTCATGTATCATGTTATAAAATAAAATCTAATCATCCTATTAACAAAATTGAGGTTCACAGAATAAAGATCTACAAGTACAACACTTATGTAAAATTTTAAAGCTCTGCCTGCAAAACATTTTTTAATCCGGTGGGAAAGTGTGAAAATAACAAATCGATAAAAAGAGGTTTGTTTATATTGCATTATATAGAACAAGCCACTTTAGACATTTGCATTTTTTATTGCACAGGGCGTAATAATTGTCGGATTTTGACGCGGTTTGCTTTAAAATGCTTCTAACATTCAACACTATTTTTTGAATGCAAATTTGAAAAATCGAATTTTTGAAGGTGCAAAGGTACTAAGTCCCCTTAATACAAATTTCATACTATTCATAAGCAATGAACAATAAATTATTCTTGTATTCATTTGTAACATATTCTGTTAGTTAAACTAACTATTGGTTTACACATAATTGACCTTGGCTCCTCCCATGTCACGTGGTATCTGACGACTTCACATTTTGGGAAAGCATGATATAACTTATCTATTAGTTAATAAGCTACCACATTACACAATTAAGTATAGTTTTCATATTACTCTTGAGCCATAAAATTAAATATCTTTCACACACACATTTATAATCAGTTGATTATTATTAACTCTTAATGTTCGTAAAGTTCCGTTATGTATAGATTGTCTGTTATATCTCATATTCATAGGTAACTGAATTATTTCTAGAATATATTTTTAGAATATGTAAGCTTACCTAATTAATAGGCTACCACATTACACATTTAAGTATAGTTTAAACCACACTAAACGATAATGATTGTCGCTAACAGTCACCAAACAGCCTTTTGGAGGTTGGAGTTTTATTATATTGATGTTTATATTCAACACAAAGTAGTATGTCAAGGAAACATGAAACGTTCTTAAATCATTTCAAATTTATGAAGTGGTTGATTATCTAATCGTATGAGATTTTTGAATGATGGAACAAAGGTAGAGTCAACGTAGTACTTTTGAAAAGAAAAGCGACTAAACAGAATACTACATATTTAACGTAAAAAAGATTATTCAGTTATAATCTGACAGATAAAGGAATACTTAGGGTTACACTTAGGGAACTGTTTTGAAAATTTTATGTTATGAAATATGACAAAAATTAATTCAGAAATAAAAAAAAATTATAATTTCATTTCACATGCATAAGTTTTAATTTTTATTCCTTTAATCCATGTTCACGCGGTTTATTTTCCTTGATCTATTATTATGCAAGCACTGTAATGTCTTACCCCCCTCGATATTTTGGTTCAGTATAAAATAATAAATAATCTTCAGCGCTACGGGTTATTATTAATAATAATAAGGCTAAGAGTTTCAGAATTCGTGTATTGAGAAGAAATCAAATGGGCTATAAAATAATTCCTATTTCTCCATTCTTTGTGATGAAAATGGATTTATTTTATTGGTAAGGCGAAACCAGGATCTTTCTCAGTTCGAATGATTTGTAAGTGATAAATAATTTAAAAAATGAATATATGTTTCTGCTTACGTATTTGTATAAGAAATGCCTTACGAAAAGAATGTAATTTTACGAAACTATAAGACCATGAGTTATGCACAAATATTGTAAAAACAAGTGTCAGGACTGATATGAGATGTCCCTGGTCATCTCTCAGTAGTTCTCATTTCAAGAAGGTCACTGGAAATTCATTGGTTTCCCTTCCTGCATTCACAAATGATAGACCCGTAGCAGGTCATTGATCCTCATAAGCCCAGGAATGTCGCCAATTTGGACAGGAGAAAAGGCACTTAACCATTTTTTTAACTCCTGTCGGATTGTTTAAAAATTTAATATTTTAGAAAAATAATATTTGTAATATTTATCCTTCACTGAGTTGTTTAAAAGTGCAAATTACAATTGGTGTAAATATTGCATTAATATACCACAAATAATTCTTTTAAATACTATCTCTTAAAATCAAGCCAGCTATCCGTATCACCGTCAAAAACGAGTGACATTTTCGAAGGTCACTGGGGAGAAACAAGCTACCACTTGCGGTGACCGTTTGATGGTAGCGCTGATCATCGTAGGAGAGCGAAAACTGCTGATTGGCCAAACCGTCAATGAGTTGAGCAACTTGGACGGGTTACCAGATCAGCCTTACTATTTCCGACTTCCAGGATATGTATGAAAACCGGAAAACTTTCCGATATATTGATGCAGGAGGGTCATATTTTGAGAATTATTAACTAGCTGTACATATATCTTCGATAAATTCCTTTTCAGAATTTTACCCGCAATTCTTATTGGACAAACCCCTGTACTCAATGACATGTTTAGCATTTAATTGTATCGCATTGTAAAAACAAGTAAAAAAAAAATATGAAGTCAATTCATGCTCAGGTTAACAAAGAAATTTTTTATTTTAGTTACTTTTTTATTAAGTAATTACGATTAATATGAAAATGTATATACATTTGGCAGAATCACAATATTAAGTGGCAATTCCTGGAATTTTTTTCCAGCGATCTACAAGCTTCATAACTGACGGTATTTATTCCTAAATTTATATACCGCTAAATATTTTTTTTTCTCCCATATAAAACTAAAAATAATTATTTGAAAATCAAATAAAAAAAATTTATGCTTCGACGAGATTCGATCCGAAGGCGATTCGCCGACGCTCTACCAATTTTTCCATTGTAAGACAAATAACATAGTAGAAGCATTAGTTTGTTTCTTAATTCATCCGGTAAATTAAATGGTTGAATACAGTGTTTAGCCCAACCACCCTTGGCGACAAGAATAATTTGGTGGCATTTTGCCAAATGTGGCTACCCTGGTCCGCTTCGCGGACTTAACGTTTAGCCAAAAGAAGAAAAAAAATCTCTTAGTTCGGCAATTTTTGTAATCGTGCCAAGTGGTTGGGCTAAACTGCATTTTTACCAATTAAATGAATTAATATTTGAAAAAACTGTATTAACATCAAGTGTCATCCACTACGAGTTTAAAAAAATGTATTTGAAATTGAGTGGATGAATAAAAATTATTTTTTAAACGATTCAAAATTTGAACAAGATATATATAGGGAGAGTGTGAACTAATAGTAGGAATTTAATAAGTATAGATAAAAAGAAATATAAACAATCACTATTACATGATTTAACTTTTTTTTTCTAAAAATCATTATTTCATAATTTAAATTATTACTTTTAATATATAAGTAAAAAATCTTTAAAAGGATATATTTCAAAGATCAAAAAGTATTTTTTGACATAATTAAATGATTGACAAAAATACCAGTGTATCTTTGCGTTTTACCTGGAGAGCTGGGCTGCTTCTTCCAATGTATCTGGAACGCTTCGATTTGTCATTTCAGGTAAAAGTAAGGCTAGACCCCCTCCAGTAGCCGCCAGAACTCCAAAAATTATCTGTGGTATCACAGGATGAGTCGCCTTTCCCTAGATTATTAAAAGTGTTCTAAAGTTAACAGTACATGAAAAGTGAGAAGTTAAGCAATCAGACACCATCAAACATCTTTAAATTTAAGATAAAATTAGGAGAAATTTTTTTTAAAATGCTTAATATTTTATATAAAAAAACTAACTTGTTCATTTTAATAAGATTTATTAAAAGTAGTTGAAATACTGTATGTCAATTAAAATTAGTGAAACTTTTAAATGGTTAATCAAATTCGAATATACGAAAGTATATAGATAGAAAAGTGTCAATTTATCATATCTCATTTGCTTTCTAAATATGCTTTTAAAGATGCATAACATAAAATACAATTTTAGTTTATTTTTTAAATACATGTTTAGATTATTTTTTGATATCCTTATGATAATTCATTTTTTAAAAACGCCATCAACCTCATATAATTTCTAGCTATTTTAATATTTCAAGAAACTAGATTTTTAAAAATATTTTATTATTTGCTTGCGAAATAATATTCATCAACTCTATAACAGAATTAAAACTCAAACTGAGCTCCGATAGTGACTATTTGAACTACTAGTAAACTAAGTTAATCAATCCATGTTTTCAATAATTAATGTTTACTAAATTTGCTTACTGATCAATTTTTTTCTTGAAGCCATCATTATAATCAAATCTTATCAAGAAATACTTACGAGCTCTCTTACAAACGGAGCGATGATGGAACTAATTCTAGCACATGCTGAAGCCGCACCTAGTCCAACATTTCGTACTGTTGTCGGGAAGATTTCTGCTGTACAGACATATACAATGCAGAAGGAACAGGATATGCAGAATTTTCCGAATAAGGATATTGCTGTACTTGCCCACCATGGATCTAAAAGATGACATAAGATCTTCAAGTTTCTATATATTTTTATACCGGGAGAAATTCGTACCTTATCCATTTTTAAAAATAGAAATCAGTAAAATTTTAAGAAGTGGTAAGGCTTTAACTAGGTAATATAACTTAAAAATCTGAAATTCAAAGCACCAAATGTACAAAAGTTTATTGCAATAAGAAACATAAATTAAATTGTCTTTGCTAATTTCATTGCAACATGTGCAAATGGTTAGCCTTTTATCGCAGACTCACATCATGGGTTCCTGTTATGCCACTTGTACACGCCACTAGATGGCGCTTTCGTGAGCTGAAAGAGTCATGTTTTTTATTTGTATCTGAGAGAGAGCGAGAACACTGTAACAACTGTAACAAGGAGTAGGACGGAACGCCGTCCGTCAAAAAATAAAGTGTTTAAGAGAAAATGAGATTATTGCGTTCTGTATACTTCATGCCTACATGCCTCTACACCACTCATAAGTGCTTTATAAAAGGAGAATCGAACTCCATTTTGAAGTAATGGGAATATTTATCGTATTGTTCTTTCCGAGAGTCACTTCAGTATACCTTGAAGATGAATATGAGCGTCATTCCAGCATGTTTCGGAGTTCAACCGAGGAAGGATTATTACCTAAAGAAAACGTGAATTATCCTTCGAAGAAAACAGATGCTCACCAAGCAACAGTGTAACGGATCTATAATCAATCCATGCAGGAAGGAACGAACAACCTACGACATCGATTAAAACCATCTCGTTGCACTACTTCAAGTGTTACAGTCATTATGTACGCGTTACAGTGATGGGTCAAACTGTTACATTAGGAACTACACTACAACAAATATGGTTTGTTTCACAACAACTGGTGTCTGCACGAACCATTCGAAATCGTTTGATGCCAAATGGATTATCCACAAGACGTCCTTTACTGCAATTGCCGTTGTTTCAAAACCATAGGTATTTGCACCTGCAATGATAGGGATACTGAACAGCGAGCATGAATAACCGGATGGCTCGACATTATTTTTACAGGACAAATCACTTTTCTGACTGTAACATCACGACGGTCAGATTAGTGTCTGGAAAAACCGCGGAGAAATTATTAAACTATTGATTTGTGCAACTTCCAGCTTATCTTAAACTGCTATTATAATTTGGGATTATACACAATTCCTCTGTTAAACCCTCTTGCACGCATTGCCTGTACAATGGTTAGCAAGCGTTATATTTGCAATCTCTTGTTCCCCTTATCTTCACACCTTGTCTGCTACATTTAAGCAGAAAAATGCATGATCACACGTAGCAAGCAATGTTCAATATTTTTTCTTCGCTCACCGGATTGCACTTTTACTTTCTCCACCTGTTCTCTTAATCTATCGCCAATGAAACTCGTCCGGTCGAGGATTGAAGAACAATTGGCCCGACCTACACTAGATCAACTCTGGTAATGTGAGGAGGGAGCACAGGCTGCTATACCTCAACAAGACATCCAAAGCCTATTTCATTCATTACCGAAACGTTTAGCAGAGGGTTTTGACAGCCGTAGCGGTAACACTTAGCTCTAATTTGCTCGTCTTCTTCACAACGCAGGATGGAATGTATTTTCTGTATTTGCAATAATTTCACTTATGTGTTCTGTATGTTATTTCTTTAATAAATTTGGCTTTGATATCTGTTATCCTTCTTAATTTTGCATTTTTGATGGCCAGCAATGTATATTTCCCTCAAGAAAAAGAATTATGCTTTCTATAGGGTAATAGAGATTTGCTGTGATGCGTGAATTATTATGTTTGACCATGAGTAATAAATTTTTAATGGCTTATAAATGAAATAGTCGTCAGTGACATTATATTCAATGCGAAAATTTGTACACAATTTGCTGATTTAAATCCTTTTTTTCAGCAACAGAATACAATTTCGGGAGTAAAAAAAAAGAGAACTAAAATAGTAACGACTTATAAATATTTTCATTACATACCCTCTGGAATTGGATAAATCAGCAAGCACCCTATGCCAGAGGCAGCTAAGCTGATCGCCAGAGGGTTCCTCCTTCCTTTGGCCTGCATGACGAAAAGCAGCATAATATAAGCTGGAACCTCTATTAAACCATAGGCAAGAAAGTTAAGAAAAGGATCTCCCGCTAATTCGTTCGTGTTATAAGATATTCCGTAGTATACGAAAGCAATTATAGACCTACAACGAAGAATTAGGGTTTAATTTAAAATTACGAATAATTTATTCAATAATTGTGAGAAAATCATACGAGTAACACTTTCATGAGATGAACAAGTGTCAAGAATGTTAAATTTGTTACTTTTTTTTTTAAATATAAGAGAAATATTTATTGAAAATCACATTTGTAAACAAAAGCATTCATAGATTATTTCATTTGAAGTTCCATAAAGAAAATTCACTGTGTCTATGCTCTAAATAAACATTGAAGGAATAAGAACCAAAGATTACATTAAAATAATCTACCAGTATACCAATATATATATATATATATATATATGTGTGTGTGTGTGTGTGTATTTCATTTTTTAAATTCATTAAAAATACAAGGGACACATATGAATTCTTATTTATTCGCGAAACATTGATAATAATGTAACTCTTGTGTAACATAGAGGTTAAGGACTTCAAAATTATTGATAGTCTTGGAAATCGCATGTAATGAACGTCAATTCAATTAAATGCTGTAATTAAGCATCTCTTTAATAGACTGATTGCATTTACATGGGAAGATATTTTCGCAAAATATATGCGTGAAAGAGGCTGAAAGAGTTTCTCACTATTTATTTTCCTTAAGACCGTTGTTGATAAAGAAGTTAATATTTAAAATAATCGAGTACATCCATTAAATCGAATAATATCAATTAAAATATTCATTTGACCGATAATTTTGAACTAGGAATACATATTTTTTAAATGTATGCATATAAACACGGTTATTTAAATAAAAGTACGTAATAAAATCACCAAACTCGCAAGTCCCTAACCGATAATTTCACAAGATTTTATTCAATAACACGTGAGAGATTTAGGCGTTTCCCTCTTTGCCCCTACTGGTGAATAATATGGTGGATTATTAGAAGTTTTGAACGTTAAGTTTCAAAACAGGTCTTGAATATTTGTCTGCAACTAATGTCCCTCTCTTTCTACGCATATTTTATCATTATCTGTGATGAGATATTTTAAATGATTCCATTGCAAATCTTACTGCGTTAGAGTTTCTCGAAGATGTATGGCCTCTTATTGTCCTCAACAGACTATTCATTAAAACTAATTTTTCTGTAACTTCGAATTCAGTATTGAACTTTTTTCAGTATCGTACTTTTAATCTTAAATGAACAGCAAGTATTGGGTAGTATCAACAATGCTTTTCGGCACTTCAAGAGCCAATGAAAGCCGCTTTAATTTTTTTTGTCTGTTATTTTAAATGACCCTTGATAATAATTCACGTGTTCTCAATTCTTGTTAACAATCGAAACAAACCAATTTTCACTTGGAACGTTTCTTCGGCTACCAAGTAAACATGATTTAATTTATTCACTATCGGCTTTATTATCATTTTCTTATTTTCACGAAACAATTGAGTTGTGACGAAATACTCATATTCTGCTTTAAATGTTCAACTTCGAGCCATCTTTTATTACCTGCAAGTTTTCACTATTGTGCCGGCGTGCTTAGTTCGATAATGGCGACCTACATTGTATTCTTTTTCCACAATTATTGTGTCATATTATCATACTAAACATGAACACTTGTCATTTATTCTTACAAGACATTTCCCTCTCAATTCAGCTTTAAAAAAGCACGGTATTCGGAATCTCACTCTTCTGTTCTTATCTGGTCTTGAGAGTGATATGGAAACCGTGAGTAATAAATTAAATGACAAAAGCAAAATATTGCGGTGTGCTGGGAACGGTGTCGTCACTAAAGCCACATGCGTCATTAAACGAAACGGTTGGATTCTACTTTATCCCACGAATCGGCAACGGGAAACATCGTACTTTTTGGAAACATTTTATTTTAGACCACCAAGGCGTGTGCTAAAATAGAATTTTACCAGCAAAACTGTGAAAACTATTCTAACTTGTTTTACAACATAGGAAGAATGCGAACATATGAAGCTAACAAAACCATTATTCTTCATTCAATAGATACTGGTAGATAT
This sequence comes from Nephila pilipes, assembly GCA_019974015.1. Taxonomy (NCBI): domain Eukaryota; kingdom Metazoa; phylum Arthropoda; class Arachnida; order Araneae; family Nephilidae; genus Nephila; species Nephila pilipes. Next base: position 15,257 of record BMAW01071863.1, read on the forward strand.
AAAAGGACGATTTGTTTTTCTATTTCATACGGGTACTATATTGAATGAAAAAAAAATGCTTATGTTGGTGCTAATCAGTCTATATATATGTGTCGGTGATAACAGGGTATCATTTGATTTATTCTTAATTTTTCTGTTAACTCAATGTTAATCCATTGGCTAGAATAAAAACAGGCGGAGAACCGGATTTGGCCATGGACTCGAAATATGCCGACGCCTGACTTTAGCGATCACATTTTCTTTCCTGGTTCTTGTAACATATGACTAACTACTATATTGAAATATTGTTGTACGCGGCAATCTTGGCTCTTGTACAACATCTCAATCAAGTATATTTTTTAAAAAAATCCGACAAAACTGCAATTGAAGACATTGAAGACTAAACAAATAAAATTATTTGTTATCAATGCAGAATAACCAAGGTCACACTCTCTAAAACTTAAACCTAACTCCCTGTCTTAATTTATGACTCAAATAAAAAAAATCTCTTAAATTCCAGTCCATTTGTTATTGATTTCACAACTGTGTTCAACAGTAACCGCGTAGATTAATGCTGTTTGTAGAAGTCATTTCAAAGCCACAAAAAGAACAGTAGAACTCAAGCTCCTTCATAATTTTCTGACTGCCAGTCCTTATCCTCTATATCCCTTTTATTTTCAATTATCTATCTTCAACTAATTTACCTAATCACGTTTCATTTTGATTGTGGAAAGAAATTATAATTTTGATACGATTCAACTCGATAAAAGTCCTCGAGGTTAGTGAAAAGAAAATCACGAATAGCCCAATGTTACAACACTATGTTCAATGTGAGGTTACTATATTGGCGACTGCACAGACTACGCGTCTCAAAACTCTCTTATAGTATGCGTTATTTGAAGATAAGATAGTTATTTTAAATCGAGTTATATTCAAATGTTGTCACATACACAGACACACATGTAGTATTATGTAAGGAAAGCTTTTGTATACTATTGAAATAAAACTTTGGTAAGTCCCATATTATATATTAATTTAAAATAAACTATTGTGAAAAAAAGAATCAAAATACATAAGTTCAATCTCACCATAAATACAAAACAATTACGGTCTTCTGCCACATTCCTGGTCTTAATAATTGTAAAACATTGGCACTTGAAGGCTCAGTTTCATGCTCCTGAAATATAGCACACAATATGAACTTTGAACAAATATGTCACAGAAAACAATATAAGTTAATGTAAGTATGTAATTTACTTAAAAATTGTTTTTGTTAACAGCTAAATCCAACTAATTGCTTTATACATTTAATGCAATAATTTTTTAATTAATTTTTTTCTATTTTATTAAACCTCTATTTCTTTTATTCAATTTAGAACTCGTTTGATTAAGTGTATATCACGACCATTTATCCAAATATTTCTCATATAGACATTACATGATAGAAGTCCATCATTAAATATTAAATAATCATTTTAAATTTATGGTGAAACAGTGTAAAATAATTTCCACAATAATTCTTTGTATGTGTATGGAAAATAGTTATATAATTTTTCACAAACGTTTCATTAATCTCTATATTTTAAAAAAAAGATATTAAAGAAGATCCCGCATTTAAGATAATTTGAGTAATTAAAAGAATAGAGGAAATACACTCTATAACAAAAAACAACCGACGCACTAAGAAGGAGTTGCCCGATTGTAATGACATTTCGTATGCAAAGACATTTGAATCGAACACGCAAATGATTAAAATTTTAATGTCCAGTGAATGAATAGCGGGAGCTACAGCGCATCGGAACTGAGCACTCAGCAGGTGTATATAAGAAGTGATTCTCAATGTAATGGTCAAAATTTTTGTTGCATAGCGATTTAGGACACCTTTCAATGACTGAAAAAATGCCTCGCCGCAGGATTCGAGCTCATTACGAGCAACTACCAGAGTTGGAAAGAGGTCGTATCATTGGATCGAAAGAGGCAAGATTTGGCAAATCGAAGAATTGCTCGTCATATGGGTTGAAGTGAAGCGGCGATTAGAAAATGCTGGCAAGAATATGCGGACAACGGCAGATTTCAGCTTCATG
>BMAW01071865.1:0-15491 GCA_019974015.1 Nephila pilipes
GGGGTTACGTATTGCTAAAATGTTGCCATGTTGTTCTTTAGACGACAATAAATTTGATGAGTGCAATTATAAGCATAATCTCAGTAATACCCAACTAGATTTCTGAGAAGATTTTATAAACCCCAAAGAGAGTAAACCCAAAGATTGCACAATGACACTGAAACAAAAGTTGCTTTTGAGCAAAGTTTATCAGACGTCTGTTCCAAAATGAAACAAACAAAGAATCTACTTGACTTTTGAAAGAAAAGACAAATTATAATGCAAATCATAATAAATTGTGTTTAAATGTATCAAAAATGCTAACTTGCATCTGACATTCATGACTCTGAATGCTTACAATAAACATACAGATTTAAAAAAATATTAAGAAAATGTAAGCAAAGCCAATATAAACCGGAAACCTAAACTATTAAAAAACATAAACTTGTTTTGCGCAAAGTATAAAAATTCTTAATAACTTCAGCATTGCAAAGATTCCAAGTCCTTACCTTGTGGTTCAAGAAAAATGGACATTTCAGATCTATATCTTCAAACTTCTGCAAGATGTTACTGATGTTAAAAAAAGACAGTTTTACATTCTCACTGTAACAAAACAGTTGTTATATCTCCAAAGGCTCCCTCGGAAAGCAAAAAATGAAAAAATCTGATATTAAGAAGGAACACCTTTAGTTATTTGTATGCAGTAATAGTGAAGCTTAGTAATCCGTGGAAATTTTATTATCATACATGTGCTGGAAAAGAACTTGACGGTTATGTTTTGTTATATCAGGAACAACTTATAAAACTGTAATTGCATTATCCCATGTTAAATCCCATTTTGATGGTGTTAGAAGAAAAGATAATGTTCAAGTGTGTTTAAAATATACAGCTATTTGTATTATTAATTTTTTTCTTTTCTTTTACTTCATTATTTTTTTTTGATTTTTACTCACCACATTTATTATATTTGTAAAATCTGCTGCAAATTCAAAAGAATTTTTTTTTTTTCATTTGTTATTTAGAGGAGATTGTTAAAATCATCTTTTATCAAGTTCTTGGATATTCAAAATTGATCGTAGTCATTTTGAAAGTTGTTCTTATTTCCAGTTATATAAATAAGCCAAATAAATAATCAGGAGTAGTTTATTGATTTCTAAAATTTATTTCTACTTGTATATATTGTATTGTGAGAAATATTGGTTATTCATTCATATGTCATGTAAAGTTGATACTAAGATGCTTTGTGTATACAAATTTTCTCATTCAATAGCAATTACAAAAGTATCAGCTGATTTATATTGTGAATTCATTCATATTTTTGACATTTGTAATGTGACAAGGTTCATTCTCCAAGAAGGATTTTACGAGGCATTCAGCAAGATTTAAATTTCTGTTATTTAATTTTGTTTAATTATAATTTCATAATTTTTATTTAGAGATAAACTTTTTGTATTTTTTTATAAAATTAAAACTCTATTTCCCTGTTATTTGTACAATGCTATCAAGATTTACTCCAAAAAACATATTTTAGAGACCTCAAACTTTACCGTTATTCCTCATTTTAATAATTGTTATTTATGTGTAAAAAAATGTATGAAACTGCACCATATTTCATAAAATGATAGTTCTATTTTCGTTCTCTAGCCACAAGTTTATTTTTGTAAAATAACACACAATTAGATTCCAAATTTCAGTTATGTTTATCTTGACGTATGCATTCGAAATACTAAAACATTCTTTCTAGGTTTTCCAATAAGTTTAATAGAATTAGTTACCTCCAATTTCGTGTAATGTATAATACACACAACATCATTTTAAACTATTTATTTTTTTGGCATATTTAACATATTCTTTTTGATTTACAGCAGTTCAATATTTTGTTTTGTCTGTATTTGGGAAGCAGATATTTCGACAAAAGTTGTATTGAATCTCTTTAAAAGCACCAACAGTTTCAAATTCAGAGGAAAACGATTCTTTCCCTGTAATGAATCTCCTTATTAGAAATTAAATATGTAATTATCCATTTCTTTGCTTGAAACCTTATTGAGCCACAGTGATATTTTTTTAAAAATCGACTATTGTGCTAAATGTAAACATACATCTACACGCTTACTGTGCTAAATGTAAACATCATAGGCTAACGCAATTTCTTTTTCAAAAAAAATTTTTTGAGACAGTAATATTAAAATTAACTTATATTGTTTTCTATGTTTATTATTAAACTGATTCTGAAAAAAATAAAAATAATTTAACTAGTCCTTATTTTAAAATTTAAAAATTTTGAAGTTTTTAACCCTTTATAAAATACAATTTTTTTGGAAATTTTTTAATTATTTTGAGTGATTTTATATTTTATACATTATTGCAAACAAAGTTAGTATGGATTTGAAAATCTGTCTCTTTGTTGATTTTAATAATTATTTTTCTAGTTGAAAATATAAAATTTTAAAATATTAACATTTTTAAAAAATAACTAGGATCCCAGACCTAAACCCATACTAACTTTTATAGAACACATAGACAGTATGTATAAAAAAATTTCAAGACTCTATCTTGAACAGAAAAAAGCCTTAGATTAGAAAACACTTACATCTTCAAAAAAAATAAAAGTCTGAGAAAATAAAAGTTTTAAAGGCAAACAAAAAAACTAATAATACTTGCAAAGATCTAAATTTTCTTTTAATATATTATTTAACTACTTATATAATATATGAAAAATACTACTTTAATTAAATATGATGGCAAATATTTTACTTATTTAAATATGTTTTTGCAAAATATCGATATAACATTTGGTTACATGGATAGATTATTCAGCTTAAAGTTAACATAATAATTTCACAAAAGTTTTGCACAATAGCACTTATAAAAAAAATAATAATGATATAAATAAAAGTTTAAAAAAGTTAAAAAACTACCAGGTTTGTACATAGCACCTAATTTTTCTGAATTAAGCTCCATCTAATTTAACAAGTTTTATTTTTCATGTTCTGAAAATCTTACAAATTTTCTTTTCTTTAAATAGGCCTTCCTACAACTCGCAAGAACACTAAATGTCTCGATGACAACTTGTTACAAATTCAATTACATCCTGAAAATGTTTTTAAGAGTTTTACGTTCCAACAATAAATTCAGGTATTGCACTCGCATATGGCAATCAACACGCATCAGAAGCTGTATTTTCTTTGGAATATCATTCCATATCATCGAATGTAATGTTTCATTGTGTGTCAAACCTCTAGCACATGTGCTTAATAATTTAGCGCTAATCAAGATAAATAGGCGCATATTTGGGTAAAATATTCTGGTTGATTGTTATTTTTACCCAATCTTTTGTGAATACCATTTTTTTCCACGCAAGCAATGATAACGGAAAACAATTCAAGAGTCAAAGCATATAAGATTGTGTCTCGAAACTAATACTCTCAGATCTTTCCCATAATTTACAGCTGCATTTATCATTGCACTACTAGATGATCCCACATGTGTTGTACTACAAAGGCCATTTTGTTGTCCTTTGTACCAAATACTAAATTCAAATTTTCTTTCTGCTCAAATTTAGTCTGTTCACATTCTCCACACCGCTTGACATTACTGAAGTTCATCGCCAGCCAAATACAAGTCGAGCAACATATCCTATTCTATATTTACTTGACGATGTTCTCTTGTCAACCAGCTCATCATATGACATTCCAATAACTATATCTTTTATCATTCCTTGAGCCCCACGCCAATGACATCTTTAATTTAATATATAAAGCAACGGGCTGATTTTGACCCAACAAGATGTCCAGAACTTTGGCTTATAATGTCTTTAAAAGTTTTACTTCAACATTATAAGTTTCAATTCATATGCAGAATTTTTCCAATCTTATGAGTAGCCAAGTCACAAACTTAACATCTTTTGCTACAATTAACTTATATTTACATCAAATGGAACATTAAAAAATTGATGCTTGCTAACATTTGATATTTGATGTAATATAGCACTTCAACCAATTGTTAAACATAATTCTATGTTTCTTGGTCACAATTAACACATACAACACCAATTTTATATGCAAATCTATTTCTAGGAACCATAGCAAAGTTTTAAAGATACACTGTAAGGCAAATATTGCTTAAAACATTCAAAATTATCTGTAAACAAACATTCAGTATCCACTATAATGTAATTTGAAAGATACTTTTATATGTAGTAGAAGTATTTAAGACATTTGTATTCTCCAGTTTTGTAGTTATATCCACTAAAGCAGCTTTTTTAGCATTGTCATTATCAGCAGTACTCCATCTCTTAGAAATGTTGATTCTCTTCAAGCTGCTAAAAGTTTTGTCCATGGCATTTAACAGAAAAACTTCACTTAAACAATTTTAAAATAGTTTTCGCTATATAAATTATATGCAGAATAAATATTGTCTGAGAAAGACCCTTTCTTATCAATTGGCTAAGTAACTATGGCACATCAAGAACTCAAAATATAAAACAAACATAAATGAGATTTTAGTAGTGAAAGTTGAAGTTAATATCTACCTGCAAGTATCGATATTATTTAAAAATATCAGTACTAATTAAATTTCATCGGAAAATGCTTTAAAACAAACCGAAACTAACCACGCCCCCCCTCAGCTGTCAAAATATTGACTGACAATGTTCAGAAAACTTCAAATATCTAAAACTAATTGGTTAATAGATCTGGGGGGGCCATAAGATTTCAAATGTATGGGTTACAGAAAATGCAAAAAAAAAAATTTTCGATAAATTTATTTCATTTTTAGGGTACTGTGTAGCCTTAACACTCAAAACCGTTTCCAGCTTCCGTTGCATATTAACCTTTTTATAACTTTGAAGTGTGATAATTCTGTCTCTCTGACCATTTTTCTCTTTATACTGATGGTATTTCATTTTAAATTATAATTATTTCTGAAACTAACTAATGACCATTCTAATAACAATTACCTTCCCGGAATATTTTTTTCGTTTTGGTTCTTTATATTATTGTTTAGCACAACTAACAGATTTGAATTTTTTTTTTTTTTTTTGTAATTTCTGGCGTACACTAATAATCATCATAATAATGCATGTGTTATATAAAACAAGAGCAAAAAAACAATAGTTTATTTCATTTTATGTTTATAATTTGTGTGTGTAAGCCTTTGTAAATCAGAGACATAGTTATATTAATAATATAAACTCAAAGTTGAATGTTGCATTTTTTTGTTTAAAAAGTTATGACAGACATACCGAATTGTTATAGTTCAAAGAACCAGATTAAGGATTACTGATGAATATCCTTGAAATGTGCATAATTTTAAATCTCCTAACTTAATAAACATCATTTCATTATACCTCAAATGGCAAAAGTAGAATAATTAGGGAAGCATAATTTATACATATTTAGAGTGATAGTAAAAGCTTAAGATGTTTGAGTATATCTTAGAAAATCGAATAAATAAAAGATAATTTTAATAAAAACTCAACTAAATTGAAATCATGCAATTGAAATTCAAGGAAAAACAAATCATCAAGTTTAGTAACTTATCAGAAATGTGTAGTGTACCAAATTAAAATTTGAATAGTATTTTATGATTTTTTATTGGTGACTAAACAAAAAATTAATGTCACTGTGTATTAAAGGAATAAAAGTAGGTATTTAACAGGAAGATTACCATCGTAATGGACTTTCTATATAAAAAAAATCTTATTGAGGATAACCTTGTTTTCCCATATAATAAATTATTTAAATATCATTGTCAAACAGTGCTGAAAAGTTATTGAGTTGTGTGGGTTTAACAAGAGGGTCATAGTAAGTGATGGTCTCAACTTTGACAATGAAATATCTAATACACAATTATTGTATGTATATACACATAATCAATCAATCCGACAACCCAGAGATGGCGCTCGTAGTAAACCAGTAAATCCAGTTCTTCTAGTGTACTAACCTTGCTTGAAACGTCAATCTTAAGTCGATCGGACCAGAACAGCTGAGTTATCGAGGTTGAGTAAAGTCGTTTGTAGTTTGTTTAAAAATTTGAAAAACCGAGTTTCGTCTGATAAAAAAAACATTGCTTTTAATGGGTAAAACACCGTGCAAGCGAACAATGGATTGAAAATGTTAACCTGATCTTCTTGTCCATCAAAAGCAACGATTTGTCGGTGGTTCGAGTTTAAACGTGGTCGTACGACACAAATGATGCGGAATGCTGGTAGACTCTGATAGCCGTTAACCGGAAATGTGGAGTGAAGTGAAAAATTAATGAATGATCAAAGTGAAGTTCGTGAGATTGCTTTTTGAGAGCACAGATATCATATGGAAGTGCATTTACTGAAAAAGGTTTCTTTGAAGAAGAAAAGGTTTTTCCAAGTGAGTGGCATTGCTTTACTGATGGAACAAAAAAGCAGTAACGAGTCGATGATTCAGAAAGCTGTTTATCGCATTTACTCGCAACAAAAAAGATTTCTTGCGAGAAAAAGAAAAAAAAATGGGGGAAAAAAAAAAGATTTGGAAAAGCGTTGGAACGATTGTATCACCCTAAAAGGTGATTAACAAAAGGTGTTATGTTGATGAATAAAAAAAATTTTGCAAAAAAAATGTTGTTTTCAATGTTAGTCTCGGGAGTTATTGATTGATGTGTTACTGTCACCCGCATGGTGATCAGGTACGAAAGAATAATCCTACTGTATAGCTCATGCATGTCTTAAGTGGCAACTAAAATGGATACTCAGTGATTTGGGGTATAGCCGGGTACCTTGCCCCTGGGGATTATTTCATGAGTCCTCAGGGACTTGCCTACTTTAGGTAGGTATAGGCATCACTCACTTGAGGCACCCTATTGATCTTTTTTTCCCCCGACGAGGTTTATTGTCTTTGGTAAACGCGGGTGATGCGCCCACCGGATACCCTTGCGATATCCTTTTCTATTTTCAACTCTCCTTCTTGTCAGCCAATTTTGATCTTTTTTCACATGTCTAGATCACAACTGTACACTGAACTAGCTTTAAACTTACTTACATTGTTTGGCGCAGCATGGCCACATATGGCTTTTGCACCATTATAAATTATATCACTCATTCATTCAATCATCTAGATTACAGTTACTCCGTGTTTGGCGCAACATTTCCACATCTCGCTCTAGCGTCATTAAACTCCTCCATCAATCCATATACTGTAGATATTTATCAAACTTCATTTGAAGTATTACATTACTAATTTATGTACATTATTAATTTACATACAGATCTTTTTCATGGCATCATTATATAGATTTCAAAAAAACAAATTTCAGAATTTTGAGATGATATTCATCATTTCAAGACACTTTCTCATTAGCAATATTTCCCCCTGAAATTTCTAACATTTTTTGGCCGTATTTCGAGCATCAAAATTAAAACTACCCCAGCTTCCTTTCTTATCGATTGATTTTCCGCATTTCAAAAATGATTCCGAGAACCTGTTGCTATGCGGATGAAAATCGATAATTTAATCTAGACCTGTTGTAACTTAATTTATAAAATTTGATGGTATCATTAGTTCATTTTAAAAACATTTTAGGCCAATTCTTGAACTTTCTAAGGACATTTTAAATAGCATTAAAAATATTTTGTAGTTAATTATGTATTTTAGACCCTGTTTGCTAAGTAAACCCATTTCAATTTCTTCCTGAAAATTCTTTCCCAGAATTATTTCGCAATCCCATTTCCTGGAAAGAGCAATGTGGGAGTGTAAAAATCGATTTTTGTCACTCGTGGACTGATTATTTCTAGTCCTCTCTTCTCTCGGGTTGCCATAACAACCCATCTTAATCTGCTATGTGCAATTAAAAGTACGCTATGCCCGCTCTGGTCCGCTATTTATGATCTCTGCGGAGTTTTGATAACAAACAACAAACGCAACACAGCTTGTTTTTTCACACACTCTGTTTTTCCGCCCTAAATTAAAAACTTTTAGAATTTGAGAATGAGGTTTGAAATTCAAATTGATAGAAAATTTTCTCTTGAAATACTGAAAATACTGTTTTCCATTAAAAGCAAAAGAATTTTATGAAATGAGAAGTTTTGAATAATACTGAACTAATCTCGAACAAGCAAAAGTTGCTAAAGAGGGCGTATTTTCAAGAGTGAGCGAGAAAAAAAATTGAACTGAGATTGAAGTGGAACGAGAAGCGTATTTATCGGGGGAGGGGGGGAGAATTCATTATAATGATACAGATAATTTATTTTTACTCATCCTGTATATCAATTTAATAAAATATTTTTTTATAATAATACCATATGTTGCATGTAATGCTAATCAATGTCATTCAAAGTTAAAATTCAAAAAGGAAAGAAAGGCTATTTACCGATAATAGCTAAATATATTGATAATAATATATGGATAAATTAAAATTAATTTTGGAAACTTTGGCTTAAAAAGTTACTAAGATATTGTAATTCTACATTAGGCATAATCAGAAAAGTAACAATAAAAGCACACTTTGAAACTCTGAAAATGCAACACCAAGAAGGAGTGGCCAAAAAATTATGCAAATTATAGGGTAGACGCACGTCACCGAGTTATGTGAATGATGTGCAATGCGCAGCTTTCCATCGCACGTTGAAGAAGATATAAGGGAAGGAACCTGCAGAATGTTCAATTTTCGTGCCGTTATTTCTGCTGAGGAAATCATCGTAGAAGACGATTTTACGAGGGGCATAGTGATCGGACTAAGATGGGTAGATTGTTCCACACGACAAATCTCAATTGACACACACCTGGGCGTGTCTACATTACATCGGCTGTGGCGAAGAGGGTTGGAACTAGAAAATGTGGCAAGTTTGAGGGGTGCCGGTGCAGCCAGAGTGACGTTTGCAAGCGTGGATCGATGAAGCCACTTCTACCTCCATTCTGCAGCATGTTCAAGACACCCTCAATGTTTCCATATCAACCAGAACCATTTACAGTCGAGTGGTTGCTAGTGGCCTTCACTCATGGCGTCCATTAAAAAGACTGTCATTGACCACTTTGCATAGATGCCAACGTCTGCAATGGTGCCGGGTTCGAGCGATGTGTGGCGGGTGACATTCTCCTATTTTCAGGGGGTGCCCAATGCCCTTTATCAGCAAGATAACGCCCAACCGCATACTGCTCTCATCAGCCAACGTGTTCTGCAAGGTGTACAGATGCTTCCCTGGCCACCGTTCTCTCCTGAACTCTCACCAATTGAACACATTTGGGATGTAATTGGACGCCATTTGAAGACCCTGCCATTGCAGGATTCAGAAAACGAACTACTGTGGCAAATGGTTGATAGGGAATGTAGAGCCATTCCTCAGGATGCCATCCGCACTCTCATTGACTCTGTACTTAGACGTGTTGTTTCATGTATCGTCGTCCACTGTGGTCCTACTGACTACTCTGCATTTAAGCAGGATTTTCGCCGATGCCTCTGCATCTCTCTCCCGTCAGTCCACTCATACGGAAAAAGAGCGGCCCCAACTGGCCGCTGGTACTCTAATCAAAAGATCATCCTCGAGAACATACTGAGCCGATGCTGCTGTCGCTCTGTATAAAGCATATCATTTCGAAATAAAGATCACTTATTGTTCGTTGCTGTCTCTCTGTTTGTCGAGTTTCATCACTTTCTGGAACATTCCTTCTTAGTGTTGCTTTTTCATTGTCGCGTAATGTATTTGAGGCGAGGGAATATAACCTGTGTAATTTTTATAAAAAGCTGTTCACGATTTAATTGAACACAATTACTTTTATAAAAATTTTGTACTATCCTGATAATATGACATAAGTGATTTAACTGTAGCTAGATATCGTATTTATAATTATGAAGCTTAATTGAAATCACATAAACTATTTGGTTACAATAAATTTTTCAAAAGAAAACTAATGGGGAAAAAAAATGTGTAATTTCACTTCATTCTCCAATCTGTACCAAAGACGATTTTTTTAATGTGCACAAAGAAAAAAAATCATAAGTAAATTATATACGATCCTTCCTATACGATGTAGTTCTTTGAAAATTTGGAAAAGGTTCTAACGAGTCCCCTTAAGATTAGATATGAACCGAGGAATGTTGGACCCCCAAACAAAATTTTCTTTTAATATCAAGTACTTAATTGAAGAAGTGTAAGAAAACTCTGAAAGAGGTTGGATTAGCAAAATAAATCGTAAGAAACCACTCCAGTTTCTTTAAAAACTAGTTCAACTCAGATTGTCGGTATATCATAGTAATAATATTGTTTCGTTGTAAATAATATTTCTTTTTAATTTGGAGGTAAAATAAAAGCAGAATGAGTGGCTTATAATAGGAGGCAACTCTGATATTGGATCAGACAGGGAATCTGAAATCTTACTAAATGATTCTGGTAGTTACGAAAAGTTCGTTATCGGACTTCTCTCGTGATGAGGAAATAGAAATGTTAGATTACCTCACTCAAGTTCGGAACTTTTGTGAAATTGATACTAGTAATCCTCCTTTAGCATCACCATATTTTCCTTTCACTGCAAATCCAGCTGTTCATTTGAATATTGATATAAGTAATGGAGCCCTACAATTTCTTGATATTTTCTTTGATGATAATCTCCTTGAAATGATAGTTGCTGAAACTAATCAATATGCAGATTGAATTATTCAAAACAGTAATCTACAAAGAAACAGCAGAACAAGAAAATGGGAACCAATGATGAAAAACAAAATTCAAGTTTTTATTGCTTTGAATATTTTGCAAGGAATTGTGAAAATGCCTCATGTTGAACACTATTGGAATAAGAAGCATACAACATCAACTCTATTTTTTTCAAAAATAATGTCTTATCGAAGTTTTCATCTTATTCATTGGTATTTACATTTTTCAGAGGACACCAATTATTGACGCTAAAACACACGAGTTTCCTAAGTTGCATAAATTGTGGCCGGTAATCAAGTATTTGAATACATGTTATCGAGAAACTATCGCACTTGAAAGAGATGTAACAATTGATGAGAGTTAGATGCTGTTCAAAGGAAGGTTACACTGGAAACAATATATACCCTCAAAAAGATCACGATTCGGTCTAAAAAGTTTTATTCCATATGAATCAAAGTCAGGGTATGTATATCAATTCATTTTATACACTGAGAAAGGTACACTATTTGATAATAATTACTAGCATCTGTGCAAGTGGTCTCAAGTTATTGTGACTCTTGTGCAGTCACTGTTGAATAAAGAATACTGACATCAATGTTGAATAAAGGATAATGACTAACAATGGACAATTATTATACATCTCCAGAACTGGCCAACATCCTTCTCAGCTACGAAACAGATATGTATGGAACACTCAAGCTTAGAAGAAAAGACATTCCAAAAGAAATGCAATCAAAAAAACTAAAAAAAAGTGAAATCTGTGCCTACCAAAGACGAAAGTGTGTATCCTCATATGGTTGGATAAGAAAGTAGTAACTCTGTTGTCTACTATACACAATCCTGGAATGATTGAAATACTTTCATCCAAGGATGAAATAAAACAAAAATCAAAAGTGGTAATGGAATATAATTATACTATGGGAGAAATAGACTGAATGGACCAGTATCCCAATATCCAATAACAAAGAAAAAAGGGAAGAAGTATTACAAAAAGATATTTTTGTCTTATACCAGAAGCACAGAGGAAAATATTAACATCTGAATTTAAGACTTGACGTTATTGATAGGCTGATCGAAAGGCATGGAACCATTAATGAGAGAAAAGGATGACCAGGAATTTTACGTAATCCTTTACAATTGACTGAAAGACTTTTTCTAGAAGTGATCTCTTCCACTGACACGAAGTTGAGACCAACAAGGCAGTGCTTTGTGTGTTGCTCGAAAAGAAACAAGGTATTTTTGTCCTGATTGTGATGTTGGACAATGCTTCCCTCCTTGTTTTTAAAATTTTTCATACAAAAGCTGAATTTTAAGAGGATATTAAACGTAAGTAAAATGAAAAAGATTTATTCTCTTTTCTAACATTGCATTTTGTAAAGTTTTCTTGCCAGTTCGGCTATTGTTCTTTAAAAAAAAAAACAACTTTAAGTGAAAATGTAATTTTTTCGCTATAAATAAAAATCCGTATAATTTCTTAAAATCATTATCTAAAATTGTTTTGGCTGCTGTTTTTAGTTTATATATTTAAAAGAAATGAGAAATTGTGTTTCAAAAATATACTTATTTTATGAAATAACATGACAAAAAAAAAACTGTTAAGTGGTTAAACATTCTATTTAAATCTGATTCAATAAATTGAAATAAATTGAATGAAAATAAGTAAATTTGAATATTATCAAACTTTTTGAAAAAATTCTAACTTTTGTAAAATTTCTTTTGGTCAATTGAGCATTATCTGATTTTATATCATATTGATCATCAAGGGAAAACTACTGAATTTTTGAATTCCAATAATTTGTCTCACAAAAATTAAAACCTTTCAAAATTTGCTGTATACTCATTTATTCTTGTAGTTTTAGCCATTGCAAAACATTATTTAAGCTTTTAAATCAAAAGTTATTCAGATTTTCATTTTTTGTTGGTATCAAAAATTTGTTAAATATTTTTGGGACACAGACAAACATAAGTAATTTCTTATAAATTTCAATTTTAAAACATTTTTCCTCTGAAGCTGCAAATGTTGAATGAAACACATAGTTACTGTAATGGAATTTAGAAACATGTCTCTGAATTTATTTTGATATAATTTAGAACATTTCTTTTATAAAATATTAAAAATTTTATAGTGCTTCAAGTAAAGTTGTACTGTAAGTATGGAAAAAGTTAAAATGTTTTGCTCAAGCAATTTAGTATGTGATAAAAATAATGGTATCTGTCATTATTTATATTGATTTATAAAACTTTTGATGAAATGTTAATTTAAAAAAATCGAAAGAGTTATAAAATTTACCATAAAATTCACTAGAAACCGATTTCTATAAAATCTGAATATTGCTTTTAGTTAAATGTTTTTAGGAAATATTTTTGTATATTATTGAAGTATATATGAAAATCTTCAACATTTGATAATTTATTTTTGCTTTTTTAAAAAATTGTTCAAAATAACTTCTCTATTCAAGTTAACTTCTAGTACTGTCAAACTTTAGAACAGTTATTAATAATGTATTTATAAGTAAATGTATTTGTCAATTTGATATAAAAAATTTTTTTGGAGCTTTCAATATGGGAAGGAAACATGAACATTAGTATAGTATAACAATATGGGGATTATATTATACAACATTAGTATAGGAGAACAATTTGGGAAGGAAATATTAAGTCAAATAGTAACTGAATAATAATAAAAAATTTTTAAGCTCAAATAAAATCTATATATAAAAGAAGAATTTGTGTGCATCTGTGGTGTAATGTAAAAATGGTTAAACCAGAAGCATTAATTTGGTACAATGAATTTATGGTATTGATTATGTACACCTTGAAGGTTTTTTTTTTTAAATTTGTTTTACATTTTTTAAAATTTAATTTTGATCATCAAGCAAATTTTATATTCTATGCAAAAAAATTGCATGTCACGATTCCCCTTTGCTTCTGAATATACACAAAGTTTTGTGAACATTGATATTTATATATATATATTGCAGTAGAATTTTAATTCTGTTTTGAATAAATCATTTTATAATAATATTCCGATAAGAATGTGGATATCATTATTAAACAGTAAATTAAATTGAACTTCCTACTGTTCAATAATCTTTTCAACTAAATACTAAAAATTTTTACAACAGCATCTTTGATGTTGATAATCTTACTACTCATAACATCTTCATCTTATTTTTCAAATTCCAAAATCATAAATTATTCTTTTACAACATAGCTCAAGTTATCTGCACTTTTTAGCAACTCTATATGCCTTTTTTTTATTTTATGATGACTTAAACATCCACGTTCTAACTTCCCTACCTGGGTACAGTTAATGGCCTTATTATTTTGCCAGCTTTACATTTACTTTTCTTTTGTACATTTCAATCGACTTAAATTAATTTTTATATCTTTTCTTGACAAATGTATATTTTTTAACAATTTCTTTTTTTAAAAATCATTCTTAATCAGTAATGTTGAAGCAATTTTTTTTAATAATTTACTTTTCCTTTTTTTTTTTTCTTTTTGTACTTTGCTTTCGAGAAACATCACAAGATTATGTTTCTTGCATCATCTGGAAAATTCAAGGTTTATTAAGATTTAATTAGTCTCAGGAGTGTAAATTAATTAGATGATTTTTGAAAATAGTGTTG
This sequence comes from Nephila pilipes, assembly GCA_019974015.1. Lineage (NCBI taxonomy): Eukaryota > Metazoa > Arthropoda > Arachnida > Araneae > Nephilidae > Nephila > Nephila pilipes. The sequence continues at coordinate 14,230 of BMAW01071865.1, forward strand.
GAAAGCACAATTGCTGATTTTTAAAAATTTATCTTGAAATCTTTTGACAAAACAACACATTATTGGAATATACATTTGTCTCTCTTTAGAAAAAGAATGGGAAAAAATATCTCATTAAATGGATTTGATACAAATTTAGAAGGCACAACCAGTGAGTGAGCTTAAATTTTTCACTTTCATCAACATTTCTGCTTCCCCAAGCACAGCTCTGGCACATCTTGCATCGCAGTTTAAGCTTCTGACACTTTATTATGCATTTTTTTTGAAGATCATTATATTTTTTTTCATTTGTTCCTCATTAAAAGTTTTATACTTTTATAAAATTTGTGTTAAATTGTATTTTAAAACTTCACCCATCCAACAAAAGGGTACTCTAGCTAGCATTTCATAGAATGAATAAACACTTATTAAAATTCAGTGTAATAAAGAGCTGTCAAATGTGTTTGCGCTTGAGTATTATCTATTAGCATTTTTTGTATTGATATCATTCATAAATAAATAATCTGATACATTATTCGACGGAGTTGAAGAAAATAATGAAAGAAAAAACAGTCCATAATTATTTCTTTTCTTGGATACTCTTAAAATTTTTAAATCAATAAATGTTTTTTTTTTCTTAAAATATTATAAAGGAATGTAAAATTAATAATTTAAAAACAATATTTTGTTTTCAAATTGTAATTAACACTATATGGCTGCTGATGTATGATTTGCAAAGAATAGGAACAAACAAAAAGTAACATTCTAAGCTTAAAAATTTAGTAAAATATTTGATGCCTTAAAACAGTGGTTCCCAATTTTTTTTAACTGAATGACACCCTTTTTGAATAAGATTTTCTCACCGCACCTTTCATTTTGTAAAAGCATGACTTAACTTCAGTAATTATAAGAAAGATATTAAAATATGAGATTATGCAGTGCCCCTGTGAGGACTCTGAAGCACACTCTTTGGGAATCACTGTTTTAAAATGTGTTTAATGATAGTCAGTTTTATTTATTGCGCCGTGATAAACGGTGCTCTCACTATGTGTTCTGTTAGAATTTAAAGTATGGTTCAAGTTATACATGCATTCAAACTGTTAATGTATAGTTAGAAAACTAACAGGTCAATTGAAAAGTCCCCGGCCTACCATAGTAAAACACATTTTTTTGGCAAAATTAGTTTTTTTTATTCAACATAATTCCCTTCAAGGGTGGTACACTGATTATAGCGACTGTTGTCATATCGCGGTAATCACGTGGAATTACGTTTTCCGATATGA
>BMAW01071867.1:0-22635 GCA_019974015.1 Nephila pilipes
AATCGCTATGGGGTATGCAAGTAGCATGGTATCAACCATTATGATTGCTTTCGTCGAAAACGACATCCGCATATCCTTGACCGCAAGTCCAAGCTAGCAGATAGAGACAGATGACAGTTGAAGAACATAATGACATACAAACGCAAGCAATCTTTTGCCGCAGTAACATCTGACCTAATCAGGCATCGCATGGCTACATTTCCCACCAGAATTGCGTAAAAGGAAATTCGTCCTCAGAAGAATTTCGGTAGATTGGTAATTCATGGAACACGATGAATTCACTCAATGCTTTAAAGTGACGTTAATGTGGAAGATATCCAAGAAGCCTACAAACATGACAACGAGGAATCTAGTTTAATATATCGTTATTCATCCTTTTTCAGATCACCGGCAACATTTATGAGTGGGTATCACCCCTAGATAAATATAATTCACGCTATTTGTTGCCAACTCTAAAAATTGGTGTGGCTTTTTAATGGCTTGGGGTGCAATATTAGTCATTTTATTTTCTTAAGTGAAATGATATCAAATTATCAGTATCGAGGAATTCTGGATAATAAATTTTATCCGTTTTTTCAAGAATGTCTTCTTTGGAGAGCAACCGTTCTTTCAAGACGATAACTTTCTTGTAAATACTCCTAGGTATGTATAAAATGTATAAAAAGGGTAAGAAAAGAGTGATGAAATAAAATTTCTTTTTGGTCCGACTTGAAAGCAACTGAATGTTTACAAGGATATTTGGAGTCTAAACTCCATTCTCAATTTCTAAAGCCAGACATAATTTCGGAATTAGAGACCACTCTACATGAGTGAGGGCTTCACTTTTCTTTAACTGAGTTGTGTGACTTCTGTACTTTTATCCAACACAACGCATAATCTGTAATATAAGCGAATGGGCCGAAACCTTAAAAAATAAATATATTTCTGTATGTCTCAGAAGTTCCATATTATTTTGTCTCCAGTCCGTATATATTTATTCAAAGAAAATCATATTTATATACTTAATAAATTACTCCTACTCGAGTGTCCGCGCTAACCTAGAGGTCATTATCTGGTAATCGTGGTCGGTCTTAGTTATCATCGAGTCATGGGTTCGAGCCCTGATGCCACTATGGACTCACCATGTAGTGGGACTGATGTACGTTAAATCTTGTTGAGTTCCCAAGCTTTCCCATTGACATGGTGTGGAAGATTGGAGAGGGAGGTGCCATCTCAGGTGTTGTCTTCATCACTTGAAAGAGGCTCAGATTTACTATATCCGTTTCCAACAGTCCTCGAGTTGCTCCTCATTGCGATGATAATAAATAATTACAATATACCTTCTTTCTCAATCAATACTGAATAGCATTTTATTTATAAATCTAAAATTTAGATCTAGGTATATTTTGCATAAAATCTGCTGTATTTAGTGCATTAAGATTTTACAGAGTATTTAAAACATAATGTAGTATACCATTTCTAGAATTTAAAAAAATTAAATTACATAAATTTGTTTAATAAAAATTAACTTTTATTATTCAAATTTTCCTTAATTCTTAATGAAATATTACGATATTCCTAAAAACAGAAGAAATTATGTTTACTATATAGGAAACAATTTCATTTGAAGATGATAAAAATCTAAGCATTTCAACATCATTTTAACACTTCTTTGCATGATGATATAAATTTCCATCATAACACTTAGTGAACAAAAAATGATACTCAGAACAGGTGTACTGTAAATTGGTTGTTGCTGACAACTTTTTCTAAGCCTATATATTATGAATATAGCTGTCAAAAAAAACCAAAATGTCACAATCAAAATGTAGTGGTTTTGAACTTGTCATTCCGCTGTTTGTTGTGGTTTGAAGAAACGTGCGATTTTTTGAAAATTTTTTATAACTAATCTGAGATTTTTCGCTACTATAAGCGATAACGAGAGGATAATGAAGCGAAGATAAATTATTATTTTATTTATTTATTTTGTACTGAGCTTAACATGTAAATTTTCATGATGATAGATATTCCCACCATACCGTTTTTTAATTATTTTATATAATTTTTTTAAGAACATTTTTCCTTTAATCTAGAGCATGATTTATTTTACAAAATAAGAAAAAAAATCATGCAAAGAAGGGTTAAGATGATGATAATACAAGCTCTATAGATATTTATTAGATTTTGAGTTGTGTACTAGTATTGTAAAGAAATGAATTTGAGGAAACCTGAAATACATTTTTTGTATGGGCTCGAAAGAGTGCTTGGAATTTTTTAAAAAAATATTTTTTCGTTTGATTTAGTGAAATTAACTTAAATAATACATCTATAAAATTAGTAAAGCATCCTATATTTTTGTAAAGTTTTTAAAATACAAAATTGAAATATTTTAAGTTTCAGTTACCTTAAAGAAACGAGCCTTAAACGGGAGCACGTCTCTAACGTCACTTTTATCCAACATGAGCGAGATTACATACGGATTTGCTCCTAGCGGCACGTTTACGCTGTTAGTCTACGCCCCCTCCCCATATACCCCAGGATGAAAGGTGGATCTAAGCCAATTCTTGGGTATTGTTCTCCGACCTGACAGTCTCGAAAAGATATTAAAGCCCGATATGAACGACAGGTCCCGGACCTGTACGTCTGTGACTTTCCCAATAACAGGGCCAACCCTTCATGCGCTGTTTTATCTTGCGGCTTTCATTGGTTCTCTTCTCACCTTATATATTTTTATTTTTTCCTGATCTCTACAGGGAATAGATGAAATCACTAACACTTTCGTTTTCGGCTTATTGAGGATCTAGCTATATGCTTAGGCGAAAGAAAAATCTAGCTTTCATTCTTTAGCTGCTTTTACATGCGTTTGGTTATTGCTTAGGAAGAAAATTTTGGTAACATTTGAATTTTTTGTGTTAGCAGTTTGTGCATTGTTTTTTTTTAATAATAATATTTAAAAAGATATTTGACGAATAATTAAAAAGCAATATTTCTGAAATTCGTTCATTTTTAAATAAATATTTTAAGGCATTTTGAATACTTTAACGAGATATTCAAATCCTTTCGAAGAAATTTTTTTAAGACGTATTTAAATAAACTTCCGCCATATTTCTGTGAATATTATTACTCAAAATAATAATAATAAAAAGACAAAAATTCTATATTTATTGACTAAAGTCTAATAAATTAAGGAATTAAAGGAGACATTTAGAAAAATTTCACCAAAAACGTTAAACACTTTATACAAAATTCTGTTGTATTATTCTAAATTAAACTTTTGTAATACGTATTTATGACTCACATAAAAGAATTAAAATAATATTCATGATTAGAAAAGAAAGAGAGAGTGAGAGAGGTTATTGTTCATTGTGAGTTTTTGTAACATTGCTTCAAATTTACCAACACTCTCGTAGATAAACACCTTTAAATTAAAACGTACCAATTTTAAATCTAATTCTATAGTTCATCGTCTAAACATGAGCAAAAATAAAATATAGCTCAAACTTTACACATACATATCAGTAACATTTTATAAAATCATGTTTTGCGAGAAAACGATATTTTAAAAATGCCACGTTTTCCTGAAATATGCAATTAAATCGATAATTCATGTTTGATTGACCACTATGATATAATTTTAAATCGTTACATACTTATTTCTATATAACCCTGATTCTAAACAAAAGAAGTTTTGAAAAGTTAATGAGTTGGATTTTCTAATGGTATAATACGAAAGTTGTGAATTTTGATTGAAAATATTGTTTTTCTCGTAGTCGGCGCTCGATAATGTAATTTTCAACCACTTTCTGAAATCTAGACTATTATTATGAAATCTAGACTATTATTATGAAATCTAGACTATTATTATGAAATCTAGACTATTATTATGAAATCTAGACTATTATTATGAAATCTAGATTTTATTTTCCTTACTGCAATTTGGCGCATCCAAGAGAGAAAGCAATAAGATAAGCTTCTATTTAATAGTTTTTTTTCCAGTTTCAGAAAATGTTTACAAAATTATTTAATAGTTGCAATAAAAAAGCACTGAGGAACCATTAAGATACTTTTCAGTTAAGCGAGAATATAAAATGTTTCAAATTTCCAATACCTTGTTTTTCTTGAGTGTGTTGAGAATACCAAAATGTACGGAATATCACAAAATACTAAATCTAAGACTCATTCATTGGTGATATATATCTTTTTTAAAATTATTAGTTGAGCTTGGATTATTTGTGTGCCGAATGAAAATATTTTAATCAATGAATAGATCTCGAAAAAATTATTTTTTCGTCTAAACGTCTTTTTCCCCTTACTGGAATATGGGCAAGAGTTTTTATTCATATTTGCTTTCAAGTACCATTTTGAACAAAAAAAGTATTCTTTAAACATTACTTCTTAATATGTAAGTATTACTTAGGGAAAAAAATCTTTTTTGTTTCCTTATATGCATAGGCATGCTGTATAGAAACATAACAATTTGAGAACCATATAATCTAATGCTTTTTATTTTAAAAAAATGTACCGAAATGCAAATATGTTTCAAAAATTGTATTCATATTTTACCAAAAAAGTAAATAAAATTCTTGATGAAAAAAATTATTTTTATAGATATTTATAACGATTAAAATACAATTATTAATCACACAGAATATCTTAGCTCTACTAATAATTTCCAAATATGTACATCATAAAAATTGTCTTAAATACTATAAATTACTATTCATTGCATGTCCCGGGAGCCTTAAGCAATAGAAGGTATTTCACCGTTTCCTTAGATGTATTATTTATGAGAACTATATATAACGTTAGAAAAGTAGGAATTTTAAAATTGTAGGCAAACGTGCCACACTGTAGAGAAAAATAAGAATGTTTTTTCTCAAAATATAGATTTTTTTTTTAGAATTCTGCTAACATTTTGTCAAAATCTACTTTATTCATAAGACTGATATATTGCTCGTTACAAAAGAATATTTTTATAAAGCGAATGGATTTTTTTTGTATTGAAAACTTACAAATTTTAAATATCGCACATTATTTGCTTAAAAGTTAAATGTAGTCCGAATCATTAAATGTAATCCAAAGTTAAATGTAGTCCGATTTTTAAAAATTTATTAAATTAAATTCTTGAAATTTTTATTATTTTCAGTAAGTATAAATAAAGTTGCATATGCAATCGATTTTATGTAAGTGTACATACAGGTGAATACATGAAATATGAATGTAAATACAATTATTAGTAGAATCATTAAATTAAAATCGACTGTAATAAATACCAGTCATCAAAGGAAATTTTAACTTGTTTCCTATAACAAATGTTTGTCTTTTTTTTTTTCCAATTCAAGTACATTTTTTTTTGTTTTCAAGCGATTTTAAAATGCATGGAATATAGTTAATTTTACATTGACTATAAATCTGACGGTGCAATTAAATACATCATTTTTAAAACTCGTTAGAGATCCAAATTTGCATGCATGGAATCTTCGTACATATACTTGAGGGAAACACCAAATTAAAAATGAGTTCAATGAGTAACAGTAATTGAAATGAAACCCAAATCTTTATTCTTATAATTGTTGCTTCAATTTTTCTTACGGCCGCAGTAATCTACACGTCATGGTCACGGCCGGTGGTTTTCATCTAGTCGTGAGTTCGACCCAAAATGCCATTTTATACCCGCCATAGCAGGACTGATGGACGTAAAATCTATTGAGACTCATAACGTTCTCTCGTTGACATTGTGTTGTATTTAGGAGAGGAAAGTGTCAGCTCAGGCGTCGTCCTCGTCACTTAACTGATGAGGTTCTTCGTCAATAACCCTAGCGTTGCTTCTCGTGCGACGTTAATAAAATCAATCATGCATTTTTTTCCCCTTTTTTTCTGATTCTTATTCATTTTTTTGTTTGCCGACTGTTTTCAAGCTATTTTAAAATGCTTGAAATAGAGTTACTTTTATAATAATTCTGATTCCGGTCTATATATTTAATTGCGTCATTTTTAAAACTCATTCACTTTTACATAGATGAAATATTTGTAATATTTACTGTTATTTGTTTGAATTAGATTTAAGAGGACTTAGTACCTTTGCACCTTCAAAAGTTCGATTTTTCAAATTTGATATTAAAAAATAGTACTGAATGTTAGGAGCATTTTAAAACAAACCGCGTCAAAATCCGACAATTATTACGTCCTGTGTAACAAAAAATGTAAATGTCTAAAGTGGCTTGTTCTATGTAATGCAATGTAAACAAACCTCTTTTTCTCAATTTGCTATTTTCACACTTTCCCACAGGATTAAAAAAAAATCTTTTGCATGCAGAGCTTTAAAATTTTACATGAGTGTTGTACTTGTAAATCTTTATTCTGTGAACCTCAATTTTGTTAATAGGATGATTAGATTTTATTTTATAACATGATACATGAAAAAAAAGTTACTAAATACAAACTTGATAACTTTTTTAATTTTTCAATTTTTTTAATGTAAGGTAAATTTAAAATTTGAGGTTTACAGAATAAGGTCATTATTTAGCTTTAATTTGGTATAAGAATTATGGTTCTACTGTACATCTTTCAAAAGTTATCTTGTGGGTAACGTAAAGTAAGCTAATTTATTTTTCAAATTTTTGTACGCATATTTCATGTTGTTTAAGAAAATATATTAATTTAATAGCAAAACTTGACCCAATATTTTAAACTATGTACTTTATTACACAAACTGGCAAAGTTTCATACTGAAATGAGCAAAAATTGTTGTTTTATGAAGAATTGAAAAAAGTTTGACTAAATGTTCTACTCTTGATTTCGTAAGGTACTAAGTCCCCTTAAGTATGTAGGGTAAAAAGATAAGTTATGCTTATGTTTAGAAGATTTATTTGAATTCAAAACATATTTTATTTATCAATAAATAGTATAATTATATATAAAAATCTAAATACATTCATAATTATGTAACTTAAAATTCGCCAAACTATTGTATTACTCGTAGTTCCTGGTTGTAAAATATTCTTAGATTATCAATGTTTTAATCATTATATTTAATAAATTTAAAGAATTAAAATTTTATCATAATTTTAAAAAAATCATAAGTATTATATTTCGTATAAATAATTAATACTACTCAGACTCAATTACCTATGCCAATGGAGTTGGTCCTTTAGCCAAATGGTCATGGTTTCGGATTCGTAACCGGCGGTTTTCGTTCAGTCATTGGTTCGATACTTGGCTGCCAAACACCCGCCGTGTAGCCGGAACTGATGCAAGTTAAATCTGTCTGTCTTAAAGTCCTCCCTTTGGTGTGGTGTGGAAGTTAGGAGAGGGAGTGCCAGCTCAGTTGTCGTCATCGTCACTTGAACGAGATTCAAAATTACGAGGTCCGATGCCATTAGCCCTCGTGTTGCATCTAGGGCAAAGTTAATAAAATCTAAACTATGCCAATGGAATTAAAGATGTCTTTGAAATGATAATGAACAGCGCAAATAAATGTTCATCTTTTGTATATTCTTAATAACATCTAAGCTATTTTAATGACAACATATCTATAAAATTTATTGATAGCATCTAGAGTAATATTTTTCGTAATAATTTACCTGTTTTGTAATGTAAGTCTTTTATCAATTATTGATTGTTTTAAATTCAAATGCGACTTTCTAAACTTCTGGAGTAATAGAGGTCTGTGAACATAAAATTTTATTTATTTGTAGACTTATTTGTAAAGGGTTTTAATTATATTATTAATTTTTAGTGTTTAAATTTATTCTCTAATTAAGTATTATAAAATAGTTTTGTGATTCAGTAATTAGTGACTTTTCTTGTAATTAGTGACATTTCTTGTAATTCAATAGTTTTTTTAATCATAATGTTTCTTATTATTCTTAATATATTTATAAATATAGTACTTGTACTCATTCAATGCTGCTGCTGTTAAACAGTATTTAATAGCAAGATTATTGATAAAATTATTAACCTCATTATAAACCCTTTTCTTAATGAATTGATTACTTTTAGGGATCATAATCCTGAAGTCTGTATTCTTACTCATTATATCTCTCAAGACTTTAGTTCTTAGAATGTTAAAAGCTCCTGTAATGACAAGTTGATCCTCATTATTAATAAATTTATATATATTTTTTGCGATTGCAACTTAAATCATTTTTTTATATCTTTAATATTATAATTAAAAACAAATTTAAACTTTTCTTTGATATACCTTATAGTTTTTAATAGGAAAAAATTATTGTTTTTCAGAAATACTATTAAAATTAATCCTTTTAAATCAATAATTCATAAAACCAGTACTGTAGGTAAATCTGTGCTTCACTTTATTGGTATCTTTGATTTTATAATATATTTATTTCCTAAATAGTTAGTAATATGTTTAATGATATGCATACATTGACTATCCTTTTTGTTATCTTACGTAATAATGTTTTAGATTGGCAATTTATGTTCTTTAAAGCAAAAATAAAGTTTTTAATACTCTAATTTTATGATTAAATATCAAAATTATTGCTGAATTAATAATTTATTTGTTTTGTTATTTCTTGTTCTATGTGCCTTTTCTCTTACATCCATGATTCATAAGTTTTCTTATTATTTTTTATTCTTGTACATTTAATATTATAATAATTATTGTACAAAAATTCTTTATTATCTTTTTTGTTGGATGAAATCTTTCCGTAAAACAATATTGAGTTCCCATGCATAAATAATATTGTAATATCTTACATAGCGGTTTCTTACCATAATCCTTTTTTAATGTTAAGCTCAAATTTTTATATTAGAGATTTCAGAATTTTAAAATTCATGTAAATAAAAATGACTTATCCCAATTTTATAGCAATATTTCATACTAATATTGTTGTCAAATCTATATTAATTGATTCTACTGATTACGTTATAAGTTTATCCTACATATATAAATTGATAATTTTTTTCTCTTTATCAATTGTTCAAATAGAAGTTTTACAATATATGAATCTAAAATCTTTATAATGTTGCGTGTTATTGATCATAATACAAAATTTAATTTTTTTTCACATTTTTTTTCATATTTTAATTAAGTATTATTTTTTCTTTTTTTGTGAAACTAATTTGTATCCTTATTTATATTCAGTAAAAAAAATTTACATGAAATTTTATAAAGAATATCTCTTTGCTCTTAATATAATACTTATTCCAGAATGCAGGTGTTTTATGTTTCCGATAATTTTGAGATGCTTTATAGAAATAACATTCTTCATTTTTGTCGCATACAGTATTGTAAAATTTTGAGAATTTCCAGAATTCTCACTTTCCCCACCTCATAAATAATTCTATCCATATGAATCGAAGTCTATATTTAAATTCAAGTTCACCTATTTAAAAGGTTCTGGACCTGGTTCTATGGCACCCAAAGACACATAATATCACTTGGATACAATACGAGTGATGTGTTTTATGAAACCGAAAAAAAAAAACAGTTACTGTTGTCAACAATAGATGGTGTTGTGCTATACGTAAGGCAATTTCTTCCAGATTTATTGTTAAATAAACTAAGGAAATTGTTTTTCTCATCTTTATTAAAAGTAAAATTCAATAATTCTGAAAGTTCCAGAACACCGTCTATGGCTCCAAAGAACCCAAAGAAAAAGAAAAGAGAGATTATATCCTTTGATGACGCAATCTGCGTCAACAAACAAAAATAAAAGCATAACGTTCTGTGGTAACAAATAAAGAAAAAATTACATCACGCATGCTCATTGAAACCTTCATTGTTTTAAACATGCATTATATTCTGAAAACTGTTCTCTCTTCTTCACAGCTTAAAGTTAATATGAAATTTAGCGGAGGTGAGATGTAATATTGTCTTTCAGATCAGAGATTTTCTGTTAAATCTTTAGAAACAGAATTTTTCAAAAAATATCACAGCCAATCCCCCCATAGTGTAAAATCATGGTGGCCGTACACTTTGAAAATAACGACTTAATATAATGTCTTTTTGAAAATAGCATTCTAAGAAAATTTGAACTGAGTGACTAACATGAGGTGGTGCACTATCTTTCTTAAAAATGATATTTTGAAAGAAGGTTCGTTGTTGCACACACACACAACTCAGGAATAAAAAAAACAACTTTACAACTTACAAGACTGTTGTACTCTTTGAGTCTCCCATTTACAGTAGAGCAATATGTTACACGTCATTTAAACACCTTACAAACATACAATTCCATATAGCGACTGGCTTTTTTTTCTATTGCAGCAGTAGTAATGACTTCAGCGCTTTAATTATCCAATTGTTTCCGTCCTCTTCTAGGAAGAATGTTGAGTCTTATAGTTTTGCCTCAAATATCTCCATCAGATATTTGCCCATTTATAACTTTTTTTTTATCTCTCTCTGGAATATTGCAAAAGCTGCAACAGTAATGTTGTTAATTTGATAAAAGAATTTTGCTAGAAGGGCCTATTGTTATAAAAGTAAGCAATTTCCATAAAGCCTAGAATCTAAAAGATTTTGAGCAACAATAAAAATCGTTCATTATCAAAAGAACTATAGACACTAATACTTTATTTTAACACTTAAGCTGACAAGTAGCATTTTAATGGTTTCGAAATTAAGGGGTAAAATTAATCTTCCTTGGAAGACAAAGAATCGTTTCGAATGATTATATATTTAAATAAACAATTTCAGAATATACTACAATTTGTTTTCTTAAGATATGATGCTTTATCAATTTAATTCACGCATAAGTTTAATTCCAGAATTCTCAAACAGCAAAGCACAATCAATAGACACGAACGCAGACTAATAATTAAGCGGTAAATTTTATTTAATTAAATGAATCACAAATGCTTCAGGATAAGAGTCATAACAAAATTATAAACTTACTAAACTGAATAATATTAAAACTAAAAGATATATTATTTGCATTTTTAATTGTAATGAAATTATAAGGCTTAACAATTCAATTAGTTTAAATTTATCCGTAACTATAATAATGAGCATTACACTGAAACTAGCCCATACTAATATCCCAGTACTTCATTCTATTTAACTAATTAAATCATAAATTCTTCACCTTCAGTATCATAACAAAAGTTAGACATGACATAAAATAACTCGAATAATGTTTAAAATAAAAGAAGCAGAATCAGCAAACATGAATTAGCGAGAATAAAAGTTATTCCAAGTTGAATCTTCATGTGTTCTTTGTTAAATACCCGTCAGCAAAAATGGTGGATGGAGATATTTAAGCAATGTGAGGAAGTGGAATTTGTTCCTTCCGTTCATAACATTAATATGTCCATCCAAGGAAGCAATTATATGCAAAATTAGTACAATTAGCTCTATTATGCTCTTCTTTTATTCGACTAGACAAATTCAAGAATGTGTTGGAGGAAGGGAGGTGGGACGCGCTAGTTGAAGTATAAATGGAACTTTAGTACGAATAATATAATTGTACTTCTTGGTGCATTTCTAGTCTTAGCGATCTTTCTCACAGCGAAGTATCGCAAATTTTTTTCTCAGGCGATATAGTTGTTTATTTACCCATACCCATACACATAAAGAACTCTCCGGTTTTAATTTTTCCTTTAAAGAGAAAATAAAAAATTCCTTTAAAGAGACTTTTTTTCCCACAATGAATATCACAATTTGGGACTACACATATTCGTGCTGCCTCGAAGACCGAAAAGGCTATGTAGCATTCATTCTGTAGGACAATAAACGGTGATCATAAACACGTGTTGTTCGTTGCATAACGCATTCCTATATTTACTGTCTACGTTTTATATATTAATGGTGAGAAAAATTGATCCCAATCTGATATTTCGAAAAAAAACTGCTATTGCCTCGAAAGATTGGACTTCCGTATGTGGAAAGTATTTTATTTCCCATCTACCACATATTCGAAACAAATGGAGGTATTCCCAATCTGCCTCTGAGGACACGGGCTGCCTTCAAGGCTTTACATTCAATTAAAATTGAAGGCGAAAGTGGAAAAATTGAATGATTTCTTAATGATTTCGCACTTTGTAGTAACACGAGGGCTATTTGCGACAGTCTTCGTAATTTTGAGCCTCGATCAAGCGACGAAGACGACCCCTGGACTAATACCAACCTCTCCAAACTACCATATCATTCTAACGGAAAGATGTGGAACAGTTTTAGCAACAGTTTAAATGTGCATCAGTCGCCTTACACCGCGAAATTTTACAGGCTTCAGACTCGAGCTCAGTAATTGACGGAAACTTTGCTGGTTGCGAGCTCGCCACCGGAATCACTACGTTACCTTGGTCACGTGAAGGTGGACGGACATATATTGATTGTAGAAGTCGCTTAGATACTGAACTAGCTCCAAGCTGCATTTTTAAATATCTGGCGATCCTAACGGCAGAACAATTTATGCATTAATTACCAGATGAATACTGACAAACCGTGTATAAAGGCAAAACCGTGCAGATAGCACAAACTGTTCCTTTAAACCATAATTCTTATAAATAAATCTGAGGGTACAATAATAAGAATTGACATCTATACAGTTTTGCGAACGACAGCTGTTTGTACGAACATTTTACAGTAAGTCCTTGCAATTATTTTGTTATTCCGGACCTATAATCTGATGAACACTTCAGAGGCAGAGCAAAAAGGTAGAACAGCTTCAAATCAGGCTCTAACCGTCAACATTTGGATTCTTATTTAACTGATTTAATGTGGAGACAAAAGAAAAAAAAATGATATTTGTTATGTTAGATGTCATATTAAAATTTGTTATTATTAAATTTATTAAATTAATTTACTGAAGTATACTTTCTTTCGTTAAATATCCAAAAAAAATTTTTTTTCATATTTGTATTTTAAGATACAATAAACATAACATCTTTTTCCTCCAGAAATTGATTTACGTGGTTTTTCTCTTTAAGTAGAAATAGAACAAAAAATTGAACAATGTTACATGTAGGCCTAGTATTATGGAAAGAAACAGAAAAAAAATGCACAAATTCGACATTAAATTAAGTGGTATGCTAATAACTGTAAAGTACTCTAGAATATCGACAGAAGAGAATGAATTAAAAGGTAATAATAGCGAAATTCATAGAATACTGAATTTTTTTTCATCTTTAACAGTAAAAATCGATTTTGCTATTTTAGTAAAATCATTAGCATTAAATTGAAACGACTCTTAATAACTAAATTTAATATATAATAAGGAAAATTTTCTAATTTCACCTATTTCTAATTATTTTATTAAAAGTCTCGTATTTAATTGTTAAATCAGAGTAATTTTTTTCTTATCTCTACACACTTACTTTATTATTATTTTAATACTTCTTCACTTTAGATTTATTTAGATCATTACTACTTATACACACATTCGTTTCACGTATGAAATTAAATGATACTTATTTGAAAATGTAAGACATTTTGTTTACATAAATTGAATGTAATGTATGATAAATATTCATGATTTTTTTAAAATTTCTGCTAGTTCTTAATGATTAGAGAATTTATAAGACTTTTATTTCAAAACATTTGAAACAGATGAATGTATTATGTATATTATACATTATAAATTATTCAGTATACGGAGATTCGAGATTTTATTCTGATTTGCATTACTTAGAAAATACCAAGTATGACAAATTTTAGTTACAAAAATCGGTAAAGAACTGTTTAATAATATATTTACTTAAGAGCACAAAGAACTTTTGATTTCCAGACACATTACAGACAAAGATGGGATTAGTATGTTTAAACATAAGTCCGTTACAAATAAATAAACATCTGAATTCTTGCTTTCTCCATACCTTCAAATAGATCGCATTTTAAATTAAACAAAAAAACTTTCATTTGTTCAATTCTTGTAATAAACATGATGGAAGATCATCCTCAAAGGAAACCTTTTAAAACAAATGGTAGAATTAAAATCAATAACCCGTTCTTATTTTAACAAATAAGCTTCGAATTTAAAAGGGTAGTATCTTTTTTACGAAGATGAAACGGAATAAGTTACAGAATCTGGCAACGGTAATTTTAGATGATGGATGTGTGCAATTTGTTGCGAACTTAAGTTAATAAAACTGTCAAAGAGTAATGTATCTTTGCTCCCAAATCGTATATTAGTGATTTACGAAATGAAATTACGTTATATCTAGGCAAGACTTTATTTACCTGTCTTTGGATTCATAAAAAGAACACAATGTTCATAAAAGCCCTCCTAAAAATTTAATTCAAAATGAAATGAATATGTATCCCCAGTGAAACTTCAAAATTGTTCATAAAAATTTTCAAATGATTAATTTAAAAACTTATTGCTCAGTTTGTTTTTTTTTTTGAAAATTTCTTACATAAAGTTGTACAAGTAATTTTGAAGCCTGATGTAATTTATTTTATCTGATGTGAACAGTAAGGAATTTGATGTAAGAGAAATTGAAGATATCAAAATTATTTTAAGTAATATTCAACTTCAAAAGGCATGTAAACTTTATTTTACAAAATAATTTATTGAGGATTAATTATGCAATCTAGTGGTTATTTTAATATACCTTCGGGTGTTCTAGAATCTCAGAAAACAGGAACTTTACGCAAAAAATACAGCCTGAGAATAATAAATAATGTTTTATGCAAATAATAAATTTACAAACTTTCAAATTTAGAACCATGGAAAAAGTAAGCTTCCCCTTAAGGAAAACAAAATAATAATTATTTTTTGAAAGGGAATGGGGAAACAATTCATTAGAATTAACAAGAATATAGAAAAAAGGGAGTACGATCTCTCAAAATTGTTATACGTACTCGCTATATATATACAAAAGACCATAATTAAAATTATTATGAGTGAATAGTCGACGTAATCTACGCCAAATCCAATCAAGTCAAACAGTGTTCAGATAAATTTTAACAGCACTCTTAAAATTTCTATTTGTAAGATCATTATCTCATGTTCGAATACTAATTTCTTTTTGTGCTGGTTAATAAAATAACTGAAACTAACTTTTGCGATACATTACTTTATAAATCATTCAGATAAAAAATTATAAATCTAATATTCCAAAAATATTTTTGTGTCTTTCTATAAAAATAATAAATTTAGAAATGAACGCAATATTTCTGATTTTCTACAAATGTAGTCTGTATTATGAAGAAATAATTAAGAAAATCATTCCTAAAAAATATCGTCTGCTTCATATAAATGTAACGCATATGAAAATCAATTTAAAACAAGTATTGTTCGGATCACACACAAATAATTGAATTACACAACGTGATAGTTAATCTTGTGATTTAGTGCTTTTTTTTTGGTTAAAATTTAACAGATTGTATCTGTGAACTTTATATATTAAATAAACAGAACGAAAAATAAAGTTCTATGCAATGTTTTGCAAATATTATTTTTAAAATATAAATATTTTTATAACTTTAATTTTATTTAATATTTTAATATTTTTGTACCTATTATACATTTTAAATAAAGGCTTGATGTAATGACTAAAAATCAATTACTAAAGGTCAATTACGAGATATGTGAAATGAGTTAAATGATTTGGGCATTGTTATGTACAAGATCAGGGTACCTAAGCACATCTATGTTCGTCTTTACATGAGCATGTCGTAGTATTGTATCGTCACTGGAGTTATAATTGTACGCAAAATCTTAGCTCGATCGGATAAAAGGAAGTAGATTAAAATTCGAGTATCAAAAGCACAGCGAGGCATCAATGCCCCATTCCCTCCTAAGATCTTTAATGCATAAGCATGCAATAGTCATTAGAGTAATACGTATAAGTCAAATTTCATTTCGAAGAGCTGATTGGAAATTAGATAAACTTCAACTAAACATGTGAATCAAAATCCTCAGCCTCTCCCTCAATGTCCTTTACTGCTTCACCATATCGTAATATTGTATTGACTTCAGTGTTATACATGCATACAAAAATTTCAACTCCATTGGGTGATAGGAAGTGAGCTAAAATTCAAGTATAAATTTTGAAATCTCTCTGGGAAGACATTACTTACATATAAAAAAAGCAAGTCAAATAAAACCTTCTAGAATACACATTACTAATGATATTTGAAAAGTCAACGTCAAATCTCAGAAGGATTTAAGATCGATTCAACAAAAATGTAATTGTATAAAATGAATTAAAAAGAATACGAGATAACCTTACATAGTTACATAATAAAATTTTATACTTAAGTAGTTTCCAGTAAACAAACCATTCAACAGAAGTAAATTTTGTGTAAGTTAGGCTCAATTTGTGATGAAACTTTCAATGTCCACTCATAAATATGACAATTAGTAATAGTAGAAAAGGGAATTTTTACTCTCATAAGAGTTAGGAACCAGGGAAATCCAAAAGTCCATTTATGTCGGACTGTTTCTAATTATTTACATGGTTCTTGAAATATTTTAAAACCCTTTATTACAAACAATATAACTCCCATTCCACTTAAAACTAATTTTAATTTTTGTTTCATTGCAGAAAATAGTCATGAATAAATATTCTATGCCTTTCATTCATAATAATTAAGTTTTTACAGTGATTTCTTTTATTTGAAGGTGCCAAAGTCGTGCAGCATTGAAATTTTAAAGTAAATTTCAAAAAATAAATTTTCCTTTAAATTCAAATTGGAATGAATCTTTTTCACTGCGAGTAAGGGATAACTCATAGTGAAAAATAATTATTATCAGTATTAATAATTATCAGTCAAAATGCTTAACCAGTTTACGAAAGTCTCTAAATAATTAATATCAAAATAAACATATAGAGCAGTTAATTTAACTTTGTTCATTTAAATGTTATGATAAAGATATTTATTTGTCTTGGGAATTCTGAAACAGTAGACTTCTAATAAGTGGATCCGATTCCACGAAGACTTTTTATTGCTTACATGTAACTACGGAATCCAAGTCAGGTACGCACGCTCTATATATTGTTTTACATATGTTCTAACTCCTATAGAGTATCTATAAAAGTCCTTATCTCTTGTTTCTTCAATTCTATTCATTACACCTTTTATATATTGTAATGCTTATTTACATACATCACAATTCTTTCACAAGAAATTCTATCATATATAATAAACCAGCCACAGAGGTAAGTCAAAAGAAAATACGCTTTGGAACCCTTTCAGAAATGTACATCCTTTCATTCTTTTCATAGATTTTCCAGGTGTAGCAAAAAAGATATGTTTTCGAGTTTTTATGAATGGAAATTATAATATTACTAATTAATGTGATTCTTTAATTCATACTAATAGTTGACTAAATGTGAATTATAATCACCTATTACTAAGTATGAAAGTGCTACAACAGAACATAAACGTTTTTATATATTCTAGTTGTTTTTGAAAATTTTCGTATCAAAAAATCTAATAATATATCTGGACTAATAACATTACAAAGGAATCTTTATTTTAAATATTTATTTAAACATATATTATTTGTACCCATATTTGGTTAATTAACAATTGTTGGCACTTGGTTCTCATGGGACATATTTTAACGAACACTTGAGACTGATTGTTATAAAAGTTACTTAAGATTACTTAAGTTCGCGTAGCTGAAGAAATAGTTATACAGGGTGATTATGATTAAAGTTCAAAATTCAAAAAGCTTCTTGATAAAAAAATTACCGTTCTGAATTATCATAAATTTAACCTGAAAATAAGGGAACAAAGAGAAGAAAGTAAAATAGAAGAAAAATGTACTTCGGAATTAAGAAATTGATGGAACTTTACACATCATAAGATGTACATGGGTTCTGTAACAGTGATATTGGCCACACAATGTGTTGGCCATTGAAGGAATTGCAGATAAAATCACCTGTAATGTTTAATTTACAGAGATGTAGCGGATTTTATTGCAAAAACCGATGATTTACAAGTTATTTAATAAATTGCGGCGTTAGTTATTATAATTTTACTTCTAATTTAGCAATGAACTGTAGTCTACCTTTAAAAGCATTTAAACAGTTTAAAGAGGGTATCAATTACGACATTAAAATTGATTTCAAGAAAGTAGATATTAACAAGAATAATGATACTTATTTCAAAGATTTAAAAAATATATTGATCTCCAGGACAGATATATTATTTTTATGGGCATATTATATAATAACCATACTATTAATTGATAAATATTCAGCATTTGTTTAATTAATAAGCATCTTGGGAATAATAACACATTTAGATAATGAGTAGCAGCCAGAAAGAAAATTCTAATTTAATTTTTGCATTTTCTGAAAAAATTGGATTAAATATTAATACCGTTAAATTACTTCACATTTTTCAATATCAAAATTTCATAAAATTCTTATTAAATTTGGAATTGTAACTAATTGTTCGAATATATATGACACTTGCTAGGAAAATATTACAAAATTTATGCGGAACATTATTGATAAGTTACTATGCACTATGATTATTAAAAATGATGCGCCAAATATATAAATAATAAAGAGATTTTTGATATTAAAAGCTTAGATTTTTATCAACTTCTTAATTCTCTTGACAAAGAGGGTCTTATTACAAAAAAAGGTACTTATAAAAATTAAATTACAAAACTAAAGTTGCAAAAAAGTTAATTGTTATTAAAGTTACAAAAGATATTTGTAAAAATTTTAATACTAACAGTTATTACATTTCAAAGATTCAAATACACAGTTATGTTAATCTTGAAAGAAAAAGAAATTATTTTTTAATAATAAAATATATAAACAGATTAAATATATATCATAAGGTGTGCTTGTAAATAATTACTTAACCAGTACTTCTGAAAATAATTTTTTATAATAATAGTTATATCATATTCAGATATTTTGCAGTTATTTCCTTTCAAATAAATAATAACAAATATTTCTAATATTTTTATCCAGAGTATTTAGTTTTATTAGATACTAATGTCAATATAAATAAAGCGCAATATTTATATATATATATTGATGAAATAAAGGATAATAAAATTTCATGTAATATATTTATGATGAAAATTATATATATTTTCCTCTGAGCATAAAGTAACCTCATGAGTGTGTTAATTAAGCATTAATATTTTATGAACATTATTTACAGTAATGTTTTACACAATATTAGGCTTATGACTAAAAACGGGATAGCTACAAAAACTCAATTTATAGTTATATTTTACACAATATTAGACTTGTGACTAAAATACGGGATTGCTGCAATAACTTGGACAAGCTCAAAAAAATTATCTGCAAGCATATTTTTATTGGAAATTTAAAATAGGAATAATTTAAAATACATAGTACATATAAAGTTAAGTAGTTTTTTTTCCTGTTTCTAAACATTTTTCTCTTCTTTTTCCCTCTTAAGAGTAATAATAAGATTTCTAATTAAGATTAAGTGGATAACTTTCATTTGTAAGCAGGAGAATGATTTGATGGCTGTTAGTAGGCATGGTTTCTCATGTATATTTTTGTAATAAATAATGACTTGGTGATTTATCTGTTATATTGTTCTTTATCTATTTTCAATTTCTATAGATTTAGTATATCTTTAACAGATTTATTTCATGGAACTTCGATATTAATTTGTATCATTTTTTTTAAAGATTGTTGGGAACATGTAAAATATTACACTTATCTGAAAAAAGCCAGATTCAGAATACATAAATGTTATTTTAATTTTCTTTAGAGTTCCTATTCTTGATTTTCTTTGTTTTACAAATGATATATTTTTTTATTTATTCAGGTTATTTTTAGCCACATAATTTTAATATTCTTTCTGGTTGTACTGATCTTTTCGTTTGTTTGGCTGTGTAATTGTTCCTCCATTTTTTCTTTTTTCTAGTCTTTATACAATTAAATCTTTATTATCTAATGTTTTTTTTCTGTTTTCTACAAAATTGCAAGTTCATTTTGTAATATTTTATGCATTTTCCTTATTTCTTAATTCCTGTACTAGTTTTAGTTATTTATTTCAATTATTTCTCTATGCTCCTGGGTAACTATTTCATTCCCTATATATATATACTGTGGCGCCAAGAATGTTTTTGCAGTGACGTGAGTGTAATAGCAATTATAATTGACATGATACATAAATCTAGAATTAAATAAAAGTGTATTAGCCTTTGAAAAAAATAAATTATGGTTGTGTAAAGGCTTCAAGCAATGACTTATAAGATAAAGTATGTGGTACAATCTTACTATTTTGTGTCTATTTGGAGATATATTCTGTAGAGTATAAAAATATTATAACTTACATAAAAAGTTTATGAAATTAATATTTTTTTAAACCCGTAGTTGCCTGAAAGTCTCTGTAACTATATGTAGTTTCGTATAATTAGAACGGTAATAATTCCTTTTGATTCTTACGAAATACTTTTTTTATTCTTCCAATTTGTCAGAAAGGAAATATTCTTTGTAAGTTAAGTATTTCTTAGTTTTGCCATTACTGTGGTAGAAGAGCGTTATTCTACTCTGATAGTCCCTTAATAGCGTAAGAATCTAATATACGGATATTTTCACCATTCACCTTGAAAGGATTAATGCCCAAGAGAGATCCATCATTTTTCGGTTCATTTGCCGTATATTCTTTCAACTTTCTTCCAAGGGATCACTTTTTATAACTCTTGAGCGGAACTCTAATTTGGTGAGTAATGGACCAAGCCTTCAACAGGAGAAGGTTTCTTTACATTGTTCTCAAGATTCCCTAAGGAAATTTTGAGAACTTCTTTATATTCATTTTCTATCTGTTATCTGCCGTAAATGTCCGTTAGTAAGTTCAAAAGTCGGATACGTTTTTTTCCCTGTACGTATAACAATGTAACGTTTTGTTGTTAGTAGAATGTGATAAAAATAATTTTTTTTCTTTTGAAGTGGTATTTCAGCAAGTGAGTATATTCTCTCATGTGTCACAATTCTTATATTTTTCATTATCATTGTGAATGAAAGAAATTATTTTAGTTAAAAAATACTGAAGAACGTTTTCAAAAATGCAGTTCATGATACGAAACTGCAGTTCATATATATAGTTCCTTTTAAACACTTCAAATTCAAAATATATCTTTCTGCAATAAAGCACATTATTTGTTATTGTTAAAAATACACTTAATTTATTTATTAATAAACTTATTAATGTCATAACTTTATTTATTATTTAAAATAGTCATAAAAGTAATAATCGTATTAATTATAAAATAACTTTATCTGCTTATAGTTACGAGTTTGAAGATTTGTTTAGTTTAAAGCATATGGATTTAATAAATGTTAATCCTGGTTAATTTAAATAATAATAGCAATAAATATTTCATTATGTTATTAGAAAAGAATTAATTTTCTTATTTAAATTTCTTAATAATCTTATTTTAAAATAAAATCGTCTATCAGAATGAAAAAATAAATTACCACTGTACTACGGGGTGGATCAGCAAGTGATAGTCCAAATAATATTTACTTTCTTTTTTAGGAGCACAATTTTCTCAGCAATAACAAATTTATTTGGGTTAGATATGCAGATGTATTTATAATTTTTTCAAAATAAATTTAATGAAGAATTTGTATGGGATTTATCGTGTTTTTATTCTTTTATTTAAATCTGATTAAAACTTATAAATTTTTGTGAAACAGATTTCTTAGATGTTACATGAAAATTGCTGATTGTAGAATTATTAGTAGTATCTTTGAAAAATGAAATAACTTCTTTCTTTAATTAAGAAAGTTTTTTTCTTTGACAGCAATTTTTGTTTATTACGTATTGAAATATATTGTATAGTTTTTCACATAGAAATTTAAAATTAGTTAATAGGCATTTAACTTGTCTAAATAAGTTTAATGAATTTTGTCATATCTGTGCAAAGGTTTTTTACTCTAGGAAAATTTTAAATACAAATTTGAATTTTAAAATTTAAAATAAAGTTAGATTTTAATATTTTATAAAATTATTTTTTTCCTGTTTTTTTCATAACATTTCAAAAAAAATATTTTTCAAATAAAATTATTATTCATTAACTTTTTTATTAATTTTTTTTTTAAATTTTTTATAATTTATTTTTAAACTTTTTATAAATTTTATTATATTTTCTGAATTATTTATTTCTAATTTTTGTTCCTTTAGAATATTATAGCATTTAAAGTACATATAATTACGGTCTGGTATTCAATTGGTTGCTTTACTCTCAAGTAAGTTTATTTAATTATTTTATAAAGTAGTATTTTTTATATCATTGTTCAATAATTTTTTTATTATTCATCTTAGGTTATAAATTGTTTTGGATATTTCTAGCATTGAGAACATCTATTCTTCTCAAATGATTTTAAAAAGAGATGCTTTTCATTGATCAACAATTAAACACTAATTTAAATAAATTACTGTTTGTTGTAAATAATATTTTTAATTCATTGCCTCCTCATTCAATGTTGAACTGCTCTAATAATCCATAATTGCATTTATTCGTTTTCGTAATTTGATTCCAGTACGATAGCAACAAGCCATACATATATATGCAAAATTTTCACTTAAAATTAATTTCATTTTCTGATTTTCCCTCTACTTTAACGCTTCTAGTAAGAAGTTCATCTTATTTTCTGATACAAATTCAATTGAGCTATTATTCATATAATCACGCGCTATATATTTAAATGAATCAGATTATCCCAAAGTTTCGAGCCGGAAGGGAAATTTCCTTATAGACTCTCCGTCTCGTTCTAAAATACCTAAGG
>BMAW01071868.1:0-21983 GCA_019974015.1 Nephila pilipes
TGTGAAAAATTTGTCTACTTTCTTGTGATAAGTACTCTACACAAAATTATAATTCCTTTTAAAATGCATAAG
This sequence comes from Nephila pilipes, assembly GCA_019974015.1. Lineage (NCBI taxonomy): Eukaryota > Metazoa > Arthropoda > Arachnida > Araneae > Nephilidae > Nephila > Nephila pilipes. The sequence continues at coordinate 73 of BMAW01071868.1, forward strand.
GAACCATAAAAATGCTAAAGGAACCATAATATTTTACTCAACTAATTCAAAAGTGTGTAATCATAATATTAAACATTATATTTCATTGTACTTAAAAACAAAAAAAAATTCATCAAAAATCGTGCTGAAAAAACTTTTACTTCCCTTCTTTATAATGAACATTTTATTTTACAACTACACTGATTTAGAACCCTTTTTTTTCTTCTTTAACTAATAACATGTTTTTCTAAACTACTTATTTCCCGATCGAAAACAGTGAAATTTTTTTGTGAATCTTAGATGACAGTTGGTGAGTTTTATTCTCTCATGAAATGAATGAAAACAACATTATTAACTTGACAACTTCTTTCTTAATATCAGCTTCTATTGGTGTAAATATAATAATTCGTTATATGGAATGCTATATACTTTAGTATTTCAGGAAAATGGTTATAATAACAGTTCTAAAATCGTTATATCAGAATACGAATACTAACTCATTTGTTTATTATTCTTTAGAAAATTACAAGCTCTTTATTGAGTCGGACAGAAAACACAATTTAGTGCTACCATTGAAAACAACGTACGTTTTGAGCCTTATTTGTTGATTATTCTTTTTTACCAAACATGCATGCCAACATGCAGGATATTATTATCATATTTTTCGATTCTAATTTCTTTAAAAATCTATTACTTTTGAGAAGACGAGATAGAATTGATGGTAATTTTAGTTGGAATGAAGTAGAAATTCTCCTATTTATTGTTCTGCTTTGCTTATTAATATCGGTCTTTTAGAACCAATTTTTATACCGATATTCATAATTTTCATGCTTTTTAAATCCTCAGAGCTCAGTCAAGATTATTATATCATGTTTTTGACGCCAATTTTTCGAGAAATATATTTTTCCTTTAAATGTAGGAAATTTTTAAGAAATGCCTATTCCAATTATTTACTTATTTGTTGCGTAAAAGAAAATGTAAATTTAATATTTGGTACTAAAAAAGCAACAGGAATAATAAATGCTTCGCGTTTCTTAACGGAGTCATTTAAAATAGAATGGAAATAGTACTCCGGTAATGCAAAGTTATTTACTCATAAATTATATTTATTTTTGAGAGCATGATGACAAAATTATGTTACTTAATTTTAACAATTTAGTTATGAAAGAATTTGAAAAACATATCTTTAACGTGATTATTTTCATTAAAATTGGAAGCAAATACATTATCAAAAAGATCTGCTTTCACCAAATTTTGAATAATAAATAAAAGTAACAATACTTTAAATTATAGAAAATGAATAAAAAGAATTTTTTTTAATGACTTGGCTGTAATTGTTCTTTATTGCAAAGTATTTTTACATTTGGGAATAATTGTTGAAATCTGCAACCTAATGTCATCTTCAGCGTCTAATCTGTTTCTGTATTTTGTTATTGTCGAAGCTTACAAAAAGAAAGATTTTCAGATACATTGTTTGAAACATATGACTTTTCACAGCTCTTTTGGCAATTTCAGGATGTTTTTCCTAATGTTAATCCAAAATAGCATAATATAAACTTGACTAAAATTTTATTTTAATTCAGTGTTGGTCGATATATTAATTTGTTGTTATCTTTCTTTTATTGGGGGTTTGGAAGTATCACAATCTGAGGAAGATTTTGGATCCAAGATAATTTTTCTTTTTGAACAGGGAAATATTCAAGAAATGTTTTTTGCGGATCTGATAAATGTTGAACCAAAATAATTTTTACATTTTTATTGGGATTAATGTTACCGTCTTCAAAAATATTAGACAAATTGAAAAACATTCAATATTATCGTTCAAAATGCAATTTGCCAAAGCATGGAGACTAAAATGTGACCTAAAGCGTCTCGATTAATGTATTTGAAGCCGTGACTTTTACGAAATTTAAGTTTTTATTTTATCCATAACATATATATTTATATTTATTTTTTAAGCCAACTGCCTTGAAGGATTTGATCTTTTATAAAAATTAAAATTTTATTAAATTTTTGGTGATTCGATTTATCAAATAGCGATCTCATGCAACACTCCTGTCAAAGTTCCAGGGAACCCAGGTTGAAGACCTCTAGTGTAGAAAATAAGAAAATAGGATACTAGCTCAGGTGTCTTCCTCGTCACTTGACAGAGGGCTAAAATCACGAGGCTCTCGCTAACAATTCTATGTTGCTTCTAAATGTGACATTAATAAATAATAAATCAGTCAACTCTCGCTAAATACCTTTACTGATGGGGTAGACACGTTAGTGGTTAAAATACTTCGAGTAACTATTAACTTCATTGGAGTGAGGGTGTACTGACTTGTAACATTGGGCTATGCGCAATGTTTTCTCCACTTGATATCTGGGTTTACTTTCCGGTATTGTTTAAACTTCCAATTCCTTACCAATCAAATGAAACCTTTTACACGCAGATTAGATTGAATTTAAAAGTGAAGGGATCATAGAAGATATGTTTATAAGCAACGAAGAATTGAATATTATAGTTTCTAGTGAATAGTCAGTAATTGGCGTATGATATAAATTGCAGTTCAACAAGTTAATATCGGTAGCAGACCGATTTTGATTCAGGATTCTTTTGGAAGGAGTTTATAATGGAAGAAATTAGATTTCCCACTCTAACCTTCAATCTTAGTGATATTATTTACTCTATCCCGAGGAAGTTCGTAAGACTAGACTTAAATTATTATTTTAAGTATTATTCTGGAGCGTTGAGGATTTGTTATCTGAGAAAGTGCATGCTCGACATGAACATTCATAATTTGAAGAACATTAATAAATTTATGTCGATATTAATCAGACATTTCTTAACTCAGTTTAGTGAATTTCCATTGCTCAGGCTTTCATTAATTGACTATTTAACTAAGAGACAATGATCGCAGAAACAAATGAGAGGGAAACGTTACAGATCTTATTCAATTATAATAAGAGATCTTTAAATCAAATTCGAAAACAGCCATTCTAACAAGAGATTCCTTTTTGCCTTCATTTATCTGATATTCTCCAGTTTTATGGACTAAATGCGCGAAAAATTTCTCTAAAACTTTAGAAAAAATTAAATTGTAGATAATATGTTCAAATTCTAACGAAAAATGCTGGGGGGGAGGAAAAAATATGGAAATAAGTGAGGGGTGATTAGAAACACCTGAATTTAAAACAACAAACCGGGGGGAAAATGTTCGATTAAAATGAGGGAGGGCGACCTTTGCGAAACAATCAAAAAATATCAACGGATATTGATAGAGATCTCAATATGGAATGCATTAATAAAATGTAAATAATAATAATTTTGCTTTTGAACAAGGATTCATTTTAATTGCAAAAACAGAATGAATATTCGGCTTAAGGAAGAAAAAATTTAATTTATTTATGTTTAATTGTATGTTTATTAAAAATCAAAAACCTCTGATTTTAACAATAGTGAGTATGAAATCAAAATAGTTCCCTCCTAAAAGTTACTTTAATTCTCCTGAATATTTTAGATGTCAGAGAATATAATTTTTGTTTGTAAATTTTAGTACACAATATACTCACAACACAACATAAGCTTCAACGAGGGAAACGGCAACCACTTTTTCAAAATAAAACTAATTAAAAATCAATGCTTCAAAGTCTTACCTTTATCTTGCATGGAAATTTGAATGTTTGTTTGTTTCCAAGTTTTAAAAATCCACACCATTGATCATATCACTCCTTAATTGTTAGGGAGCTTCGCTGGTGTTTCTACGGAGCCGTAAGCATATTCTTACCAAAAATACTTTTTAATTTATTTTTGATGAATTTTGTACGCGAACCCCCCCCCCTCCCCCTTTTCACAACCAACACATGGGAGAAGTACCAATTGCTTACAAACTTTTCTGTTTGAATTTATTTTTTTCAAAGTAATAAATTCTATTTTTTAATAATTTTCTTCTATGTTTTAAGGTTTTCTTTAATAATATTGAAGCAATATTTTTGTATACTTTGTGGGGTAGCCGCAAACGAAACGTTGCAAAATCACGATTATCTGAGACATTGACACTAAAGGAAAATGTAAATTAATTTGCCAATTTTTGATGGATATTTGAAAATAATGTTGAAAAGTGTCAAACTTGGATTTTTTAAAATTTTTTTAAATCATTTCGTCTTTAAAATCATTTTTAAATTATAAATGAAACTGTTATAATATGATTTATGAAATAAACATTTAGCCTTTAAAAAAAAGAACGGTGCCATTCTAATGATCTCTAAATTCTAATAATCACTTGTGGCTCACTTAAAACTGCTCAAAATATTGTTTAAAAGTTGGTCTTATTAAAAACAATTTATGCTTTGAGCTGGATCATTAAATTTTTCAATTCATGCAGGCGAAGAATGGGTATGTATACCATCTAGCTTATTCATAAATTTGAATGTTTGTTTCCTTTTCTGTTTATCCAAAATACAAATCCACGCTGTTGATCGTATTGCTCCAAAATATTTAAGGGAGCTTCACTGATGTGTAAAAGAAGCCGTAAGCATATTTCCTTCAAATACTGGTGACATATTTTTTATAATTTAATTTTAAATGACAAAATGGGACATTTTGACTTCACTGTGCAAGAATTTTGAGCTTGTAACACCACGTGACGTCATTGTCTTCGCTGCTTTTGGCTATCTATCTTTACGTATATGTTGTCATTTCTGTGTTCTTTGCACTGTAATGTAGTTGTTTGGAGATTGTCATTTTTATACAATTTTTTTGTTCTCTGTAATAAAATTACAGTTCTGTTTCGAATGAATCCTTTAATAATTACATCTGACGGAAAATTTTGGAATTTACTGCACAAAAAAAAAAATTTCAGTAAAACACTCAAAATTTTCACAACTGCATCTAACCGATTTGCCGTTTTTTGGTTAAATTTGAAAATAAAGCTGAAAAGTGTCCTTTTTAGACTATTTTAAACATTTTCAACTGTTTCATCCAGATATATATCGATCCAGAGGAAACAGTATTCATATGGGTACGGAATGAGCATTTGGTCCTCTTTTTTTTAAAAGAAAAAAAAGGACACGGGAAAAAGTATATTAACTAGAGGAATTTAAAACACTGATAACTTTATTGAAAGTACATGTAAAATTGATGAAATTTTAATTCTAAAAATCTTCTTTATTTATTTCTCAAGTTCTAAAATCAAGCACCTCCGAAGAATAAATTCTTATTTAACATAGCTTTTTACATGCATTTTTCACCATCCCACTTTTTCCGAGTGCAGTGCTGAGATCTCCGCCATATGAGTGCTAGACCTGGGTTCAAACACTTTTTTTTTTTACATCCGCTTTGTTTCTATTTTTTCGTTCGTTTCGGTTTACTCAACAACTTTTCATTAGGAATTAAATTTTTAAAATTATTTTTCTGATTGAACACATTTTTTTTCATGCTCTTTAGGTTTTTTAATAATGTTGAAGTGATTTTTGTTTACTTTGGGGACTAGCTCACGAATGATACGTGGCAAAATTACCAATCTTGCACCATTGAATTTTTCGACTGACGAATTTTTAAAAATAGTATTGAATGGTGTCAGTCATAGAGTTTTTTAAATTTTTAGACCGTTTCTTGCAGAAATCGTTTGATCCAAACAGCACGGTATCATACGATAAATGGAATGAACATTTGACTCCCTTTTTTAAAAAAAAAAAGAAAGTAACAATTCTAGTAATAATTTACGGTTCACTTGAAATTACTCAAAATATTATTTAAAAGTTAGTCCTCATTTAAAAACTTTTATATTTCTCTTGTTCTCGATTGTTTTATTCATCTTTGCGAATATCGGGTATAACTGCCAGCAAAAGAATAAAATACCGGTATTGATGGATGCAAAGATATTTATTTAAAAATCACTTACAATACTTTTTGAAAAATCAAATTTAATGCGATACGGGATCTTTACAACTTTCAGTAATATTGAGACAAATACATGAAAGAGCTTCTCGCACCACCTCTGCTAAACTTCAATTGTTCTCATGTTCCTTTCATTTAATATTGTTGAACATGACATGGAAAATAAAATAAAAAATATTTTTTTTTTTGCAAACCCGGGTTTTCCCATCGTTTAGCAGGGCTGTTGCATGTTAAATGAGGTCGAGGTCTCAGCCACTCTCATTGGCGTGATGTGGAAGTTTGGAGAGGGAGGGTCAGCGTTCTCGTCACTTCAGCGAGGCTCAAAAGTACAAATTCCGGAGTCAATAGCCCTCGTGTTGCTTCTCAATGTATCATTAATAAACAACCACACTCAGTTCGTGAGTACACAGTACTTTCAATTAAATATGCTGTTATTTACGATTTAGGGCTTCAAAATGAAATGTAAAAAATAAAAAAATTAAAGAAAAAAATAGAAATATTTTTTTCGAGGAACAAAGTATAACGTACATTTCTGGACTCTAATGAAAATATAGAAGATGAAACATGTTCAGTTTAACAGCACATTTTACGGTATTTTTTAGATCATAGTTAAGACGCGCCGACCTTAAAATGTGTGACCAAAATATAGAAGAAAAAAAATTTTATAACCTTATTTCAATTATAAGACCTTTCTAAATATATATACAAAATTTCATAGCCCTAACAAATTATTTAGTGAGTTATTTAATTTTTTTTTTTAGCAGTCTGCCAAGTCATTGACCTTCAAAATTTTAAGCCGATTTTCTTAGCCTTTTATTGTTCAAGGCGGCTATGCACTTAAAAGACAGGTAGGGGGGGCGTAGGATAATCAACGTAAAGTTTTGAATTTTTTTCTGGTTGCTTTGCATAATACATTTGATAATTCTGTGCATGGAATGGAGATTTAGATAAATAATTATTTTTTTTAAAAATCACAAAATTAAATTTTATTTTTTTTGTAGGATGTGATAAAAAAAAAAAATGTAAAACTATAAATAGCCCTAGTACAATCAAACCCATACATAGAACTGTGAAAAATACTCTGCTAAGGAATTCCGAGAAAGAATTGCTTAAAAGCATCAAAATTTGTAGAAGCAAGTAAGAGCTTTAAAACATTGAATTTTTTTTTTTAAAAAAATTAAATTTTGAAGTAATTGTTTTAAAAGCGAAACTTTTTCTCTCTGAAATGTATATTTTGTGAAATAAGGGGAATAAAAACTTTTTTCGATTAGATAAATATCTAATTTTAAAAAAGTTGTTCGCATAGTACTGTGTCCACTTAATTTTACGGGACAATTTTCAGAAAAGAATTTTTTTTTTTTAAGTGTTTGGTAAATTTACTATTTTATCTATAAAATAATTTAAAAAATGAAGGAACTAGAAAGTTTTTTTAAGGAGTTAAATCAAAAAAATTTAGTTGAAGAATAACATTTAAGTACATTTCAATTTTTTAAATGTTAGCAAAAAAAAATTTTTTTTTCTATTTTGTGTATGGATGATTTATATTTGTTTAAAATATTTTTTTTACTTTTATTTATGGATTCGAAGAATATACAAATGTAATTTTATTTTTGAATTTATAATCAGCCAATAACAACTTGGTTAATTTTTGTTAGACATATTCAACTTCTCTAAAAGCTTTAATGTTATCTTGGCATCATAAGACACACTTCAATTTTAAGTTGATTTTTCTATTTTTTTAAAAAAAAGAGAATTTTTTTATGGTCTGAAAAATACTCTAATGAAATGCGAGGAAACAGCACACACACAAACACTTTTTTTATAAATCCTAAAGCATCAAGCATACCAAAAAAAATTAACATCTTTATTTAGGTTAAACATACCAAGTCCGAAGCTAAATTAAGAAAAAGTACAGTAATCCCACTACAATCAGAACCCGTTAACACGCGGTTCGTTGACTCCCGACTCTGCTTAAGTCGCGTGTTTACCATGACTTCCTTTTTATTAGAATCAGATTAATATTTTTTTCAGAGGACTTCTGGACATCCTGTTAAGAGAAGACAGAGATACCGCTTTTCTTTCTATTTTATATATCGTGACATAAACACGCGCGAATGCAGAGTAGGAAAAAAAATCCTCAAATGAAGAAGAACCTTTTAACAAAACCAGAGCAGGCGTTAAGTGCAGACGGTGGTGTCTGTGACAAAAGTTAAAAATCTGACTCAGCGGAGAAATGAACAAAAAGTTCTCTTTGAGACGCATCCTTTGAAAGTATGGGGTTGAGACAGGGTTGACTATTTTAAAACTTTTTATTCCTTTTTATTATTTGAAAGTTTTAATAAGAATCACCATTTCTCGGAAAGTGAAATGCTTCAGTTTGGATATTTTTGCTAAGATATTATTTTCTAGTGGTCAGTTAGATTAACTGCACGTTCAACCATTTTTTATTGGTCAAACCTTAAGAGTTATAAAACAAAATTTTCAAAAAAGGGATTTCCGAAAAATTAAAAATTATGTGAAAAGAGTGTAAACATAGCGCAATAAGTCAAAATCGATGTTGGAATTTATATATTATCGCACAATTTATATTAATAATATAACTCGCGGTTTGATAACCATGGGTCATTAACCGGCAAACGCTAGTTAACGGTGTCCAACTGTATTTGCGCAGTCCAAAAACTTTTTTGCGTAAAAACATAAATTCGGAAATTCTACGGTGTAAATTATTTCGTAATCGCGTAATCTTGTAATGATATAAACAAGATTACGTGACTTGCAATTATGTTGCAAATTCTTGTAGTGCGGTAGCCATTTGTGAGGTCAATGAACGAAAGATACATTTTCATTTCATCCATGATTCCATTTCTTTCATTCACGGTTATAAAGAAGCGCTTTTCCAAGAATCCAATCACACGCGTAAATCGAAGGATTGCACGGTGCACTTATTCTGAAGTCCTCGATAACTTTTCAGCAAAAAATATTTGATTAGATGTTTAGTTACTTTCTAGATTTCTGTTTACATTTAAATAAAAATGGTTGATTGTTTATAAACTTCGCTATTAGAAGCAACACGAGAGCTATTGACGACCGACTTCAACTTCAATCAAGTGGCGAGGAACGACACCTGAACTCTGGCATCTCCCTCTTCAAACTTTAACATCATGTCAATGCGGGGACTTGAAGCCTCGATAAATTGAACGTGCATCAATCCCGCTTTACGGCGGGGCTTTAGTGGTATTAGCATCAATCCTGCTTTACGGCGGGGCTTTAGTGGTATCAAGACTCGAACACGTAACTCGACGGCAACAACCCCGGCAGCGAGTATGACTACTAGATGATGATGCGTGAATCGAACAGATTAAAAAAATTTAATCAAAACAAAACAGTAATTTAAGAAACATATATTTAAAAATTACATATGACTGTTTAAACTTTTATGAGACTCCACTCCAAAACAGTAGTGAAAAAATAACATTTCTTCAGTAAAATTGCAGCAATCGAATAAATATTTCCGAAAGACATGCCGTTACAGAAGTAGAACCATTTAATTTTTTTTTCTTTTGAAATCCGTTCGTAAGCTTTCTGACTAATCAACTACGATATTATTTTTATTTATTTACTTACTAGCAAAATTCATTGCTAATAATCCCGTTTTAGAGCATATTGATTAATGACATAAAATATTATTAACGTGATGCCAATTTTAATATTTAAAAAAAAATGATGGTGCGAAATGCACATATAGATTAAAGAAATTAAAAATCTTTATTGTAGATTTTTTTGTTTTGTTTAATCTACATTGAGAAAAATACTCAAAGTGGGTACTTGATTTTTTCGATATTGCTTGAATATTTTTTTAAAAATTTGGATTTTCTTATATGAATGATTTTATTTTTCATGGTAGAGCTTCTCAGCGAATAACAGTCATATCTCGGTTCACAATCATAATTCCTTCCGAGATTCGATTCGGAAGCCAAAGAATTTTTTTTCCATTTAAATTAAAGAAAATATGATTAATCAATTCAACTAAGTTATTTCAACCTAGTTTTTTATGGATTTAGTTGAAAAGATATCTAGACAAATAAATGAAAACAGACTTCATAATAAAGAGCTAACACAAAAATTAACACAGAATAACTGTTCAGTATTTCATTTTAACTTTAGATAGCTATCATGGCGGTCCTCAATAATCGAGAAATCATGATCTCCAGCTCACAGCCAGAATTTTTCCCTTCGAGTTGTGGAATAAATTCTGATAATACTAAAGCACCCAGCACGTAGCTCAAGCGCGTCAACTCACTGTCCATAGTGCGAACCAACCGACATAATAACAAAAGTTTATTAAAAACACAGTAGCTTAATTTTTGTAATTTTTAGTGATACATCATTATTGATATTGAATATCAACCACACAATGAACTATTACCACCCGTTAGGAAATTATGAGACCTTTTCAGTTTTGAAAATGATGAAATAAATGAAGGTTTGATATATAATTTAAACAAATGTAATATGATATAATAACATATTTATTATGATTAGGCTTCAATAATTTTGAATATTGGTATAAATAAGTTAACAAAAATATTAAAAATTAATGAATAATCACGGTTAACAAATTATAAGACTGCTTGTCTAAAAAAAAAAAAAAAGTTTGAAAATTAATATGATATCATTCCTCCATTTTTCCTGATTAACTCAAACACTCTGTTAGTCATTGAAACGACCAGGTGGTTAAGTTCTTCAATTTCAGAAATATTGCGCCATTCTTTTACTATGTCTACTTCTAGTTCAAGGATTGATAAAAAATTATTTATTATCAGTATTTTTTGCCATGGAATATACACCAAAGTTTTTCCACAGAGTTCAAATCAGATTTGGTCATGGCAAAACATGAATCCCTTTCGATTTTTAGACCATTCCTCAGTTGATTTAGATGTATGGCAAGAAACATTGTTTTGTTAGGGAAATAGAGCAGATAAAAAAAAAAAAATTATCTGTACATATTTATATTTATTTTTTACATATTTAAAACTTTTTATAATTTTAGCACAATATCTTAAGACGATTATTAGAACAGATGTTAATTAGAAATGTTTGTTATTGCTTTGTCGGACTCTAACAAATTTGCTGAAGAATCAGGCAATTTTTTCAGTTTAGGCTGTTCAAGAAAAGTCTTAAGGATTTGACTGGCCTTTTTGGTTTGCTTTGTCTGCAGCTTTCGCCTTTCCAGACCTGCCGCTTTTTTTTTTTTTTTTTTTTTTTTTTTTTTTTTTAACAAAAGAACGTTTTACAATCCCCTTGTGCACACTCTAAAATAAGAATATCATGAATATTCTTACTGACTTAAATGAATATTCTTACTGACTTCAATTAGGTACCAAATTCTAACATATTTAGCACATTTATTTACTTGTTAGCAGGTTATTGTTCGTATTGTTAATGTCTTGGTTTTTGTCTCCTGTTGACTATTTGATCCTTCTTTTAATTTCCGCGTTGGTACTGAATCCATAAACCTTATGAAAGGAAAGTATGGGTCTTTGTGTCCAGCGCTAATTATGTCATCTACAAATCGTTCGAAACTTGGCAAAAATTATGTCTCGTTAATGTTTTTTTCTTACTGGACAAAACAATGTAATTTCATAAAAATTAAGCAAACGCAAAATTATGCGCGTAGAAATGCCTGGACGAAAATAAACCGTGTAATGCTTTCCAGGGTTAACGGCATATTATAGGGAATAATTGCGTTATGCGCTTTATTTATATAAAATCAAGCAACAATTCGAAAGACAAAAATTCAAGCTTATAAATTGATTTCTGAGAAACTCAGATACAAAATGCACTGACATCTAACACAGTAACTGCAGAAAGTGCGGTACATATGACGTTTACTCGTTGGAAATTTTTCCTGGCTGGGAATGAATTTGACATCCTTGGTGTAGAGTTTTGATGCACGTTAAATTTATCAAAACTCCAAGTATCCTTCCCCCCCCCCTTTGGCGTGGTGTGTAAGTTTGAGAATGGGGTCTCCAGATCAGGTGTCGTCCCTCGACGTGGCTTAAAATTATGAGGTCCGTCGCCAACAGCCTTCGTGTTTATTCAAAGTACGACGTTAATAAACAATTAATCAACGGTAAAGATAGCAAATTGTTGAAAAAGAGAGGTGGACTACTCAGGTAATCCTCGTTATTTCTTCTTTCGAAAGCATTTTATTCCATGAAATTGAAAAAAATAACGTAGATTTGAGAAGAAAAGTAACACCATAGGTTTGTCTGAAAAAAAAACTGATTTTCTCGCAAAGTCGTTCGTGAATTGAAGTATCAGTGGGTTAACATGGATTTTAAACCAGTTACAAGGAAACAATACTATTCAAGAGCTCAAAAATTTTTCGTATTATATTTATTATAATCAAAATTGTACGAATAGTAATGTTCGTGACTGAGTTCAACATAAGAGTAAATATGGACGTTTTAGATCACTTATTTTTATTTTATTTAAAGCATATTAATAATTTCAATTCAAATAATAGACTGATTATTATGTTTACTTATATTAAAATTATATTAGTGTATTGTACGAAAAAATGTTGTAATTTCATTTCATTTTACAGTTCTATATAATTGCTTTTAAATATAGAGTCCTCTCGACATACGACCCTTCCGACTAAGAGTTCATAAGTTGAATTAGTCGGAAGTCTGATTGATATCTTTCAACGCAACTTTCATTCAAACGGGTTATTAGAATTGAATATGAAACACAAAAATTCAATTTATGGGCATAAAAATCGTGCTAATGTAAAATATATACGATATGTACTGTATTGGACATGTTGTAAACTGAATTTTTCTGCAATCGTAAGTGCAAATCGTAAGTAGCACAGGTTCGTACAGGAGAAGGTGTATTAGATAAAAGAAGAAAAAAAAGTTCTAGGTAAAGTTTTGCAAAGAATTAACTTAGCCACCCAAGGTGCATTTTTTTTAATAATTATTATTAAATTTCTCAATTAAATATAAGAATTAAAGTAAACGATGAAATAACGAGAAATGGACAATAGTAAACTTTTCCGATATAAAAATTGAAGGAAACAATAAATTATTAAATTGAATATAATATCAGCTACATGTAATTAAAATTGAAGTAAACGATAAAAAATTTTAAAGTGATCTGTTACGCCAAAACGCCTAACTAAAACAATAGCCACTTGCATGGCTAAAAAACATCATCATTTATGGTCGAATTTGTCACATCCAATTAACAATTAGTAGGGGGGGGGAAGCAAAGAAACAATTTAGAACTTTTTGTTGTTGTAGTTGTTAAAATCATTTAGTGTGATAGTGTTTTCAATAAGCATACTGTATCAATTTACATATATCATATTTACTCCACTAAATGTGCTGTGCTCTTATCAACACCAACGAAACATTGTTATTAATAATTTTTGCCACCTTCGAAATATGAAAGATTTTGGTTTGTATATAAGTATAAATTGATATTTTTTTAACGATTACCTTGACTGGTACTAAAAGGGTCCTTTTTTATTGTGATATGTTTATTTAATATTCATATTTTAAAATTTTTATACGTCATAATAAAATTGTTTGCATAGGAAGTGAGAATTTTCACTTGCAAGAATGTATAAATTCTTAGCGTATATATTCCAACTGCATTATAATTTAAATCTAAAAAACACTTTATTCAATTGTAAGTTTCATATAATTCGGATTTATTTTCGAAAGATGGCGTAGATAAAGAATACAAGTTTTTATTGAAAATATAGTTTGTGTGTTGTTATAAAATATGCAGCGAGAGAATGCATCTAGAAATTGGATTATTAATAAAGAAGAATATAAGCTCTTCAGTTATTTATAACTTAAATGAAAATAAATCGCTTTCTTTATTTTGAGAAAATAATCCCTTGTCTTCAATTTATAGAATATATATATATATATGATTCAAAATAATTTAATCTTATTTACAATATCGAAAATTATGTTTAGAATAATGGTAGGATTCAGCAGTGTAGGCCCAACCGATATTATCTGTAAAGTTCAGAGAATCGATTGCTAAGAAGGCTTTTATGGTCAGGATTCCCTATAAGGTGGACTAAGTTTTCATTTTGAATTTTTAATATTCTGATAAAGACAGTGAATAGGTTGTTAATTATATTAATCCGCGACGGTTGGAAAAGTGTACATGCCAAGGAAATTTATCAACACCGCTAAATTCACTTTTTTTTTTTTAATTATGGAAATGTAGATTCCTTTTGTGAATTTTTAAATATTTGCAAATTCCATTTTTCTATTTCAGGAAGTAACGCTCATCTACAAAACAAGTATCTTTGTCAATATTTCTTCAGAAGAAAGGAGAATGAATCAATGAAAGAAATATTTTTCATCAAATTATTTTCAAAGTATGATTGTATATGTATGATGAAAAATGATTAATATACCAACTATGCATATAATTTTTTAGTAACATTTCCCTACTCAAATTTTGCGTAGAATTTTACTTAAGAGAAAATGTTCCCGCTGTTCAATCGAATGAAAGAACAGCGCTGCCATCTACCGTACTCTTGATGTACTATGTTTCGGTTTTTAATAACTTATTTAAAGCGCTAGCATCGAAACGGAGAATGGTATATCGAGCCAAAATTGCCTATTCCTGAGATTCTTCTGCTATTTCCTTTGTTATTCACGAATTAGTTAATATTGTAACAAAAAGCTTTTGTATCATGATTGTCATTAAAAATTTATTTTTTGATGTTTATTTTTTTTTTATTTCATACTTTTATAAAGCGTACGGAAAATCAAAAATCGCAGCTGATGGTTTCGAAAAATTAATATCGCATTTTTTTTTTTTTTTTTTTTTTATTGAATTCCTTCCTGTCATGACCATTGAATTCGGAGAACTTCCCATCTTTTCCTGAGGAAATGGCAACATAATAATTCGATATAAAAACCAACGTTTTTATATGGTGGCGAAGTTTATTAGAGAAAATTATTGAAATATTAGTTAAAACTGTTAGTTATTTTTAACTTTAAAATTTACTTAAAAAGAGACATTTGTGAGAGTATTAAAAAATTCATAATACTCATAAAATCAAAACATGCATTTGAAAGTTTGTAAGTCATTCTATTAAAAAAAGAATGGGAACCAGAATTCAGAAAAAAATTATTGTGATAAGACATGGCGCCAAATATTGGAAACTTTCTTTCTTGCGAATGATTACTGACTAAAAGTCAGCAACCCTTACTATCTCGGAGATAGTAAAGTGGAGATAGTATCTCCCCTTTGTGAGTACAAAAGGTTTACGATACCTCATGCTGCGGGGGGAGTGCCCGGTGCTCCCAGAGGGGGAAAGAAATTTTTTCCTCAATCCTAAAAGCGCCGAGAGGAAAGAATATTTTGACTTATTAAAACTATTGAAATATTAGTTAAAACTTGTCGCAAACGTCTAAGTATTGCATTGTTAGGCGAGTACGAACGATTCCCAAAATTTCAAAGCTCTAGCTTGATGGGAAGTTGGTTAAATTAACGATCAAAAATTTGATGACACACACACACACACACACCAAGTGAAATTCAGAAAAACGTTGTAAAAAATTGATTATTTAACCTAATAAGGCACCGATGGAATTCGAACCCATGATCTCCTGTTTACTAGACAGGCGCTTTAACCAACTAAGCCACGGCGCCTTGAATCCCGGCCCATTTATTTTTTCTTTAAAATAATGTATCTTTTTTTTTATTGAAGTTTTAATTTTTCATTAATTTTAAATAAAAATAATTTACAAATGTAGAAAAAGGTAAAGGAAAATTTTTGCGTTCTTACTTGTGGATTATTTTTTTTATCTCACCTTATTGATGGTGAGCGTATTACAATAATATGGGCGAAAATTGTTAATTAAAAAAGTTCCATAATTAATTCGTTCACCGTTAATTTTAAAAGTAGAAACCGATGAAGTCTTACACATACTAAAAGAATGGTTAAAGTGCATTTAAGACCCCTCACTTGGCAAGATTTCAAAATTACGTTGATACAATGAACTCCTCAAAGCGCCAAATTATAATTTACGAAAAAAATGTGTTGATACAAAAAAAAGGCTAATTTGATAATACTTCAATAATATAATTTTTACTTAAAGTGATAGTAAATTTGTTGTAGTTTTGATATTTTTAAAGGGAAATAGAAAAATAACGTTGCATAAAAAAAATGTAATATTACCGGATAATTTATTTTTTAAAAACTTTTTTATGTATTTCACTTGGTGTGTGTGTGTATCAATGTGTCATCAAATTTTCGATCGTTAATTTAACCAACTTCCCATCAAGCTAGAGCTCTGAAACTTTGGGAATCGTTCTCACTCGCCTAACAATGCGATATTTCGACATTTGCGACAAGTTTTAACTAATATTTGAATAATCTTTTTAATAAACTTTGTCACCATATAAAAAAGTAATTTTAAAAATGTCGGTTTTTTATCTCGAATTAATAAAAGATAAATGGGGCAATTCTTTTTATAAAGTTATAACTAGCATACTTTAAGATTCTGGTTTGTATTGGAAGAATTGAAGGAAAATATTCTATAGTGAAATGATCGCTACAAGCATATTTTATTTTAATATATTTTTCTCAATACTAAGCACTTTAAATATGATTTTTAAAAATTAATAGAAAGCTTATGTTAACATTTGAATTTAATGAAAATAAGATGCAAGTAGATTTAACATTTAAATAGAATAACATCTTAAGATATTGTTGTAATTGTCCTTAATTCTTACGAATAAAAAGATATGGAAAATTTTGACTGACCATAATTTCCAGGCGGATCCTTCATTTCAGGCGTGTAGATGTTTATTACAGCCTTGAAGGTGGCATCATCTATAGAGTGGCCATGCAATCTCCTCCAAATGTATTTGGTGAGGTATGAATCAAATTCACCTTTTGCATGGTGAGGATGATCCTTAAGGAATATTTCGATCACCGATCACGTACCCTCAATAGAGTTGGTGTGCGCCCCCGTCTCAGGATCCTTAAACATCAGGCTGTCGTTGACGCGTAGATAAATGTACCCCTCATTCGAGAAGTAATCATACGAATTCCAGCAGACAAATATAATTGTAGATCCTGGCAAGACCCACTCGCGGATAACCTCCAAAAAGGTTTCCTTTATCCGACATGGAACTACGCAAGCAAAGCACTTTATAAGAGATTTTAATCTCAGCTCCAATCACCCATCAAATCCATCAAAAACTAATCAGTTCGCTCCATGAACAATTACTGAATTATAATAACATTTAATTAATTAAACACTTATTACGTTACATTATAAAGTTGAATAAATAAATACGGAAAGCAATACTACTGTTATTTTAATTTATGACTAGCATTCAATTAGCATTTATTTCCACAGTATTTATTTCAAATGGTTATCTTAATATTTTGCTATTGACAGAATTTCATTGAAAAATGAGCCGTAAATAAATTTTAAAGATATTGAAATTATAACGAGAAAAACTGCTTGAAAAAATTGTCTTTCTGGACTTACAGAAACATGTTATTATAGCTATGATAGCTGGTTGTATTAATAGCTTTCGGATAAGTACATGGAATTAAAAAAAAAAAGTAGCAAAATTTACTCTATAACACGTGAAGTTTGAAAAGATGAAAAGTTCTTAAATATTTTCCTCAAAAACGCTTTTTCGTAAACTGTTCAATTTTTTTTTTTTTTTTTTAATTGGCAATCGTGCAGCTGTGAAACTAATCAACCAAAAAGTAAGTATCTGTTTAAATCAACAACTGTTAAGCAGCTTTTTATAATTTACTCATGTATAAATAAAAGTTTAATTTTAAGATATCCCTTGTAAAAATCAGATGAATGCTCACTCAAAAGGAAAGCATATACTTGTAATAAGTATTATTTTAAGAATTATTTTCGAATTTTGTTAAGCGAATCCAAAATTACAAAATGACATTCCAAATCGATTTTATTATAGAAACAAACAAAATGATTAAAAACATAAAGACAGCAAAATTTAAAGTATTTATGTTATTTTGTCATTACAATCACGAAACCAATCTTATGACCATCAAAATTACATCCATTTTCACAGTCACGAGAGCAAGAAATTTCTGCATACTTTATTTTATTTATAAAGTTTTTCGATAAGAATCCTTTTATTATGTTCGATTATAAAAAGCAAAGTTGTTACCAAATTTGCATTTGTTATACATTGTATGGTATGATACTTTTATTTACGAAATATTAGTAATCAGGGAATAAGTCTTTCTTTAAAAATTAGTAATATACATCGATGGATAGATGCGCATAGCATTTAATGAGACTTTAACTGAATGAAATTAAGAATTGCATTTACCAATTTGTATCAAAATCATTTTTATAGAATCAATCTCGATCAAATTAAATAAGCGATTCAAAAGAGAGAGAACCCAAACGACATTACATCTAAACATGAGCAGAATTTTGAAAAAGGACAAATTTGGAAGGGATTTACTTTTCCCATTAAGCAGCTAGTTATTGATTTCTACCAGAAAGAGGGAGGAAATCTCGAAAATGTCTCCGTATTGTGTGGGGCTTCGTTTTGCACTACACCAGTTACGTGCAATGGCGATGGATACAGAAAGCGGGGGTCGTTCTTTCCCCCTTCCTCTCTCTCTCTCTCTTTTAATTTTTTTTAGAGAAAGAATTACATTTTTATTCTATTTTTGCCGCCTAAGGCTAGGAATTATAAACAAAACATATGTATAAACCCTGCTGTCTTATCACCTAACTATCTTTCCTTTTTAGTTTCATTAATTATCAAAAATTGTACTTAAGTGGGATTGTACACTAATTCCTTTTTTTTTTTTTTTTTTTTATTAACTTTGCATTGAGAAGCAACACAAGGACTATTGGCGAAGGACCTCGTAATTTTGAGTCTCTGTCAAGAACACAAAATGCAATGCTATAAAATCAAGGCTCGATTGTTAGAATCGTGCATTACGACTAATTGTTTCGTATAACAGCACAGCAAATAATGGAGACTCTTGCAGCAAGTAGCATATACAGGGAGAAAGGGTAGTCAGGAATGTGTAGAAATCTATGCCAGGCGAAAGCAAAGACACTTAACGTGGTTTAAATAGAAATATTTAACATAAGAATGACAAACTTATTTTACATTGTATGCCTTTCTTGCCATAATCGATTACATTGCCTTGAATACTTAATAAAATGTTATGAGCGAAAGTATAATCTATAAGAGTATTTTTACTTTTTCTTCCGTGTTTTGTAGTATAATGTGGTGTGCAATAAAACTTTTTATTTTTTCTTGCGTATTTTGTAGAATAATAGGGGTACGAAAAATAAAGCCTCTTGAATAAACTTGCAGTTTGGATTTGGGCTAATTATCATTTTTATATTTATTTTAAACAAACCCTGCTTTCTTAATGAAATTATCACTGATCTTTGATAATTTTAATACATAGCTATTTAATTGTGATACTTATGCAATACTGATCCTTTGAAAAAAGTTATATTGTTTTGTATTAATCAAAATTTCAAAGACATAATTACACTATAATAATAAATTAAACAACTCTAAAATTTATATAAAATATCAAATTTTACTTCTCTGTCAAATTCATTTAGAGAGCATCGAAAATATACCACTTTGCAGCTAAATTTTAAAATTGTGCGTATGTGTGTATCTATACTCCCGTTATACGACTCACTTCCATATCTGTCATTTTTTGTTGCCTAAATTTTAGCCCCCCCCCCTCCCCTTCAATTTAATTCTCCATCACCGCAAATGGTTATATGTTAGGAGATTGTTCCGACAGCATTCATGTCGTCTGAAAATTATGATGAAGCTATTAAACTATTAAATGAGCGTTTTGGTAAAAGATTTGTAAGCAAATACACACAGGAATAAATTTCTAGATTTAAAACCAGCAAGAAATTCCAATGATTTGAATTTCTTAAGAAAATCGTTTGACACTTGTAACGTTCAAGTGAGGTCCTTAAATTCTCTAAAAAATAAACCCGATTCATAGAGTAATTTGTTATATCCATTGTTTATGAGGATCATCCCTTATGATATCCCCTAACATTTTATGAGGAAAAGCGCTAACAATAATGGCTAAAATATAGATGAGCTAATGAATTTTACTAAAACAGATATAGAAAGCCATGAAAGAACACGCGAATTTAACATGTTTAGTTCGGATTCGAAATCATACAATAACAGACAAATGGTCCGTAAAAACGAAAATCCACCAAATTTTCAATATAAAGGAACAAATACTGTAAATACAGTGCAGTTAGAAGATAAATGTATTTTCTACAATCTAAATTATGTATTAGACATATGTTCCCATTAACTCGCAAACAGAAAGGAAAGTTCAATGAAGAACAGAAGCTGTTTTATTTGTCTCAAACTAAAGCACTTGTGTCAGCAGTATTACCATACGATGTTTGCATTGTCGAAGACGATATGATTATTTGATAATAGATCGAGAATTGTAGAACTGGAAAAAAAAATGAAATAATTGAATATTCCATGCTCAGTGCGAATATTTCCACAATTTTTTTATTATTATTATCAGAGGAAAAGGGTTAAATAAATAATTCGTCAATTGATACATTCCCTACTGTTTAAGCAGAGCGTGATGATAAAATTTTATAAGCTGTAATTGATTGTGGTACCCAGATATCAATAATTGCATTATTGTACCGGAACATTGTAAACAGCCATCTGGAAAAGTAATTTGTGTTTGGTCACAAAGTTTATGCTCCTTTGATAACAATAAATTTAATAATAGGCCCAGACGACAATGCTATTTATGAACTAGTAACTAGCACATTTGTAATAATTAATGATTTAGACAATGACTTGTTATTGAATTTAACTGCTTGTTATGATTTAATTTCCAAAGACACTGAATCTGTTGTTTTGAATGTTAATACGGTTAGGATTGAAGAAATAGATATGTCTAGTGAACTGACAGATGACATTTAAGTAGGTATGAAAAATGTGACAAATATTGCAGAACATGTAGGTGTAATGCAAGATAGAGAAAACAAAAAAAATGCGCTTTATTGACAAATGTGAATCGGCATCAGATGTTTCCCCCAAAAATCTTCGAAAGCTGCATCCAATGAAGAAAGTATTAGTGACTACTCATCTTTCATAATCTAGTTAAATTGTCCATGAAGGGAAAAAGAAATGTAATAATGTTGTGGAAGAAAAGCATTGTACTACTGAAATTCAAAATGAATTTGATGAGCCTGTAATCAATAATCCTAGTGTTGAACCCGATTCCCGTATTTCTATTGACAACTTTCGAGATACATCAAAGAAAAAGAACAATAATGAAGTCCAAGATGTACTCAAACGAATCTTCAATGATGTTAGCATGGATTCGAATGATAGTGCTAATAATACAAATGAAAGTTGTCCTAAAACCGATTTCAGCCACGAATTGGAAAAAGTTGATAATTTAATGAATCAGTATGAACATAATGAATCAGTAGACAATAAAGGACGAAAGAAAAAACACAAGGAAAAAACTTGTGCGATGAAAAATTAATATTTTTCAAAAATCCTGAGTCTGTAAATGAATCTGAATTATCCGATGTACTACAAAGTATTCCTGAAAAGAAACGTAAAAAGAACCATTGTATAAACATTGAAAGAGCAGAATCTAGCAAGAACGTGGTTTTACTCTATGTGCATGGCATCGATGAAACTCATTTGAAAAGGAAATGCAAGAAAAAGAACAAATTCAAAAAGGCTGTGAATCTTCCACGGTTCCATCCACAAAAATTGTTCTCCTCAAAATACTCGTCTATAGCGATGTTACTAGGTGTTGAAAGATTCCTCATATGTGTGAGATTGAGAAGAAAAATATCATCCCGAATGCTAATTCTATGTCGTTTACAAGCTTTCGTTGATTGACACTAGATTCTGATGTACACTTTGGACTGCAAAAAACACTCCATATGATAAGACTTACAATATATATATATATATATATATATATATATATATA
>BMAW01071875.1:0-12658 GCA_019974015.1 Nephila pilipes
TTAGTTATTCTCTCATGGGAACTACTACACGTTCTTATTTCGGATAGTTTCTATGAATAGCTTCCGTACAGTGACAACCAACGAAGCACTTTCTTTCCCTTTATTTCTAATGTTCGCAGAAAAGAGCGCAAAGCTGGGCAACGCATTTACAGCAGTTTCCTTTTCTTGTTAGTCTATCAACTTCAAACTTCGCAATGTCTCTTATTACTTCCGCGTCAGTATAAATGTTCCCAAGTTGCCCATTTACAATTGTTACGAGGTGTACGTTCTATTCTACGAAAATAAAATCTCTTGCGAAGTGGAAAGCGTGTACGGCATGGTGATTTTTCTTCTACACATTATGGAATATTTTTCACTTTTTCTTTTTCTCTGATAGGTTAGCGTGTACTTTTTACTTTTTCTCAAACGATTTCTTTGTGTTTGTTAAGAATTGTCTCAGTAAGTCAGTGTCAATATTATTACTATTAATTATTGTTAATACGTACCAAGATGTTCTTGTTTTGAGAACATTGTGTCAACAAAAATGCATGGGTATAAAATAAAGGATACAGGGTGTTAGGTTCAAAAGATTGCATTAAACATATAATCTTATTAATAATTTTTTCAAATAGTTACTTTTCTGCTTAATATTATTCGACTGTTGATAAAATAGAATAATGCTTAATGAACTTTTCCTAAATATTCATGAAAACATTTTCTTACATATGGAATCAAATTTGTAATTGAACATAAAAGTAAACAACTTAATAAGTAATATTAAATCACAGTCAGATAGAGCAAAAAATATAAGTATTTTCCTGGAAAATTTAATTTTTTTAGAGAATGAAAGGATTTCCCACTTTTAATCCATGACTATATTAATTTTTTATTCTGGTAATAACTTTAAACTCATAAATATTATGTTACATTTTAATAAATAACTAATTACTTTCTCAAGTCTAAGCAATAACACTTATTTTAAAACCATAAATTACAAAAACAGTGCTGAAAGATTTCTTTCTGATTCTACTTTTTTTCAAAAAAAAAAAAAAATGCCTCTTTCTGATTTTCTTTCTTTAAAAAAAATGTTTCTGTATGATTTTACTTATTCTCAGTTTGAAACTGTATGTATTCCTAAAAATCTAGTAATAATATATTAATTATTTCTAGAATATGGCAGAATTCTAAAAATAATGAACAGAAAAATATCTTTGGTATTCTTTATTCTTCTGTTTCTTTTCAGTTCTTTCTAATTATTGAAAAAATCTGAATATCAGACGAATGTCAACACATTCAGTATTATCATTATATCCATGAATTTCACATCACAATGGGAAATCAAAACAATTTAAAGAATTTTCAAGTGTTAAAATCATTTTAATCATTCATGAAAAGAAATCTTCGCCATTCAAACATGAATCTTTACTTTTCAAATGAATTATAATAACACATCAATCAATAACTCCCGAGACTAACCCAGAGATGGCTCTCGTAGTAAACCAGTAACCAGGTCTTTCTAGAGTACTAACTTTTGCTTGAAACGTGTCAAAATCTTAAGTCGATCGGACCAGAAACAGCTGAGTTATCGAGGTTGGAGTAAAGTCGTTTTGTAGTTTGTTTAAAAAATGGAAAAAAACCGAGTTTCGTGTTCTGATAAAACATTGTTTTTTAATGGGTAAAAACACCGTGCAAGCAAACCAATGGATTTAAAAATGTTACCCGGACTCTTGTCCATCAAAAGCAACGATTTGTCGGTGGTTTGCCGAGTATAAACGTGGTCGTACCGACACAAATGTCGCGGAACGCTCGGGTAGACCTGTGGAAGCCGTTACACCGGAAAATGTGAGTGAAGTGACAAAAATTATAATGAATGATCGTAAAGTGAAGCTCCGTGAGATTGCTGAGATGACACAGATATCATATGGAAGTGTATTTACTATCCTTCATGAAAAAATGAGCATGAAAAAGGTTTTTTCCAAGTGGGTGCCGCGATTGCTTTCGATGGAACAAAAACAGCAACGAGTCGATGATTCAGAAAGCTGTTTATCGCTATTTACTCGCAACAAAAAAGATTTCTTGCGAAAAAAAAAAAAAAAAGATTTGGAAAAGCGTTGGAACGATTGTATCACCCTAAGAGGTGATTAACAAAAGGTGTTATGTTGATGAATAAAAAAAAATTTTTGCAAAAAAAATGTTGTTTTCAATGTTAGTCTCGGGAGTTATTGATTGATGTGTTACAACAGTTATTTAATTGCATTATTATGTTCCAAAATTCTAATGAAATATGTTGGTAATTTCTGAAAATATGTAACTGAATTTTTATTATTGAATTCATTTAAATGATAAAGTTGTTCTTATTCAATATTCCCCAAAGCCTCTGAATATTTCATCAAAACCAAATGAAGTCTTAAGGAGATAAATTATTTAATCTAAATCTAAAAAAAGGAGAGTTAAAAAGTTGCAAACCATAAAATGATAAAACAAATATACAACATAATACTTAACAGCAAGTACCTTAAAATGTGTAAAGTATGCAATAATTAAAATGATAAAAAGAATATATATATACAACATAATAATAAACAGCTAGTACCTAAAAATATGCAAAACGTGTAGGTTTATTCAAAGAAATTAACATAATTAGAGTCTGAAGTGTTATAGCGTTGAGGGAAAAAACTACATTTTTACTATACAGTCAACATAAGGCATTCATTTACAAAGTAATCAGTGTAAATTTAAAATAAATTAAATAACATCATACATTTTAATAAATTATTGTTCATGTATTTAATGCAAATGTGTTGAGCATGAATCAAAAGAAATAACTGCTTAAAAACATCATTTATGAGAATATCTAATATTTAAAAAAAAGATTGCATGTAATAAA
This sequence comes from Nephila pilipes, assembly GCA_019974015.1. Lineage (NCBI taxonomy): Eukaryota > Metazoa > Arthropoda > Arachnida > Araneae > Nephilidae > Nephila > Nephila pilipes. The sequence continues at coordinate 2,867 of BMAW01071875.1, forward strand.
GGAATAGGTGAATATTTTTATAATTCCCGTATTTCTCAGAATTTTTATATAGTATCTTAAAAAATTATTCTGACTTCATGCAAAAAAAGCATTACACTTTTATTTATAAGGGAGATATTAGTCAGAGTGTTTTAAATGCATTTTGTGGTAATTTCTCTCAACAACGAAATCTTAATTTTCTAGGCTTATAAGAATTTTCTAAGGGAAATAAATTTTTCCCCATTAACTTTGTAGTTTAGAAGTAAAACTCTAAGATTTCTACCTTTAAATACTTTGGAACTGCCTACACTCTTCAGTAATGACTTAGTTTTATTGCTTGGTTAGTGCAAACGTGATGTAATAAAAACTTGAAAACTATCCTTTTTTTAATGAAAAAAAGGCAAGATAGTAAAGCAAAACAAAGAATATATATGTAAGAAGTCATCGAAATCAGTAAAAATGTGTGAGTATAAGATTCGTGTATCAGCACTGGATTTTTTCCTCTGAATTATTAGAATTATTAGATATATTATTTAAAGATAAATAAAAGAAATTAGTATTTCATTGAAAATAACGAATAAAATTTCTTTTAAAGAAAGGTCATTTGATTCCATGAATGCTGCATTAAATACTATATGATGATTTTTTCTCAAACTACACATTTGTTGGAATCTCCAAAGTTGTTTTTAAATGCAAATTATTCACATCATGATTAGATTTAGAGAATTATTAAAAATTATGAGATCATATGTAGAGAAATGGATAAATATTAATATATTAAGCATTCTTAAACCAAAGTTATTTAAAAAAATTTTACTCATTGGCTCATTGCAGAAAATATTCCATATTATATTCAAGGAGCTTAAGGTCTGAACATCGAACTGGGGTCTGAATTTTACCACGATAATGAATATCAGCAGTTTGTTTCGGTATTTATCTTAATACAATTCAAAATATCTTAAAATTGCAAATTTATATTTGCCTAAATTTGTTTACGAATATCAATATAGATAAATTTGTCGTCTGATCTACCTATAAGTTATAGGATGCACCTATTAAAATTCACCATGCAAATCAAACATATTGAGTTTCATTTTTCTACTTTACAATAGACTGTACATTTTTAGTGTACAATGTCGCATTTAGTATGAGCTGAAGCCTTGTTATAATGACATAGAACTCCGTTTCTCTAATTACTCAAATCTAAATTTAGAGATTAAAAAACCCAAAGGAAACGTACAGTGGGAGAGAGGCAACTCCGATTACATTTGAGAATCAAATGGAATGAACAACAAATTATACAATGAGAAGACCATCATTTGGTCAATTCCTTAAATTTATTAAAAGAAAATAATTAAAGTTGATAATTACATAACAGATTTACTTACCTGAAACATTTGATAAGTAGTGTCGCGCCGTAAACATTGGTGAATAACACTGCATGTTGTATGCGTGAGTATAAAGTGTGTGCTGCATTTGTGATGAAATCCTGTAGGTGTCTATCGAGTTCATGTGAGTGTCTGTGCCAAATCGTGAAGAATTCTTTTATTTAATGCGTTTTCTGGAGGGATAAAGGGTTGCCATAAGGTGAAAGGCAGCCTCCTTTCCTCCCGATAAAACAGGTAACATACTTGACCATTAATTGTACATTGACCATCTCGGGTCTTTCAACTGTAAATTCAAAGATGGGTGGGAGGGCCTTCATATTAAAACCATCCCATTTTTAAACCCTTTACTCCCTGATCGTTGGCCCCACGTATTAATAATGTGGTTCAATTAAAATTTTGAAACGTTTCATTTATTTTCAAATTTATATTCATATACACAAATGATGTTATTATCAAAAATTTCCAAATGTCATTCTAGATTTTTACTTTACTTTACTAATGCAGGCTAGTTTTTATGTTCTCCTCTTTAAAATATGGATTTGAAAAAACATTTTTGACACTTAAACAATTTTCAAATTCCCTGTATATATTTTCAGCTTCTAGCGTTAACGTTATGGCTCTAGAACTAGGTTAATTTGAAACATTTTCAAAGTTTACCTCTTAACATTTTCAGTAAAAATCCTCAGACATCCAAATAAGGCTTCGTTTCAGCACTGATTGTTTTTACTGTGTACATAGCCTTAAACACAATAATTTTAACAAATGCTAAAATTTTCTTCTATACGATGAACGGTTTTTCACATTTTATCAGTAATATATCCTTGTAACATTTTGATTGTCAACAAATTATCTTCGTTTCTTACCATTTTCTTTGAACGGCATTTGAAAAGTATGCCTAAAAATAAAATCAAACAACGCATAAAAATTTAAATACTGCTGTTAAACCATACGCAGAATAATTTAAAAATTCTCATTTCAAAAGCATCCTAATATAAATTAATTTAATATATATATGTATGTATGTTAAGTGATTTTTTTTTCAATTCTTCAAATGGAATTCTTAAAATAGTTAGGTGTTTCTTATATATTTACCGAATGTTAAAATATTTCATATTTGATTTTGATTTTATTTTATATTCCGATTACTTTTTTTAGATCTGCTTAGCAGTAGATGCATTATAGAAGTCCTAAAAGTCTTAAAGACCGTATAAAATTTTAAAATATGTTTTTAGCGGTATGGCATTTGTTTCAGTCATAATAACTAATATTTTATTCAAGAAATAATCGAAACAGATTAGAATAAGAAAACTTATTTGAATCTAAAAGACCTCAAAACAAACTAAATAGCAAAGTTCGCTATAAATTTTTCTTTTTTATTTTCGGAGTGTATGTTTTGTTGTAGAAATTGAAAATCTTAGATTTTTCACGCACAAAAAATTATTTCAAAGATTTATTTTTAAGTACAAAATAAGAACATATCAAAACTTCAAGTTAATTTGAAAAATATATTTTTCTGCATAAGAAATTGGGATGTTATAGCTCTTATTTTTATTACATTACTTCCTTAAGAGGATTACAGCAATTATATTTGTGTTCTTATGTATATTTCTTCTTATTAATGAGTTTTATACTTCGCCTTACAAGATTATTTATTTAATACTTCTACACTTCTACCAATTTTTCTTTCATGTTTTACTTGTTTTTTTAACCCTAAGCTGAAATTAATTTTTATTCTTAATCTGAACTTCCATTTAATATGAAGGCTCAGTGTAGGTGATCTGAAGGTAGATATAGCACCGTAATTCTTCTGAAGGATAAATGTAGATACACCTAAAAGCTTTTTTTTTCTTAGTACATCTTGAATGAATTTGCTATATCTATACATGAACTTTCGAAACACAAAAAATGGAATCACACGCCTTTAAATATTAAATATAACTATAAAAAATTTGTATCATTTAACTCAATGCTTATATTTCTTATTTCTCATGTGCATGTGGTATTTTTCTGATATTCTAAACTCTGACATTTTCTGAATTTATTTCGAAATACATTTTGAATATTATATTAAAATAGTATTTATATCAAAAATTATTTTAACATATTAACGCCCAAGTAGCAAATTTATTAATGCATACACACACACAAAGCAAAGTAATTTTATATTAAATCACCAAACCTACAATACCAAAAACTAAATAAAAATCAGTTTCCAATCTCATCCAAACACTAAATAAAAATTTGAATTACTGTTTTTCCCCTGAGTATTTTCTTATGTCATCGTTTTTAAAAAAATTGAAATCCCATACAGCTTTCAAAGTTGATAAAGATTTCAATGTAAAATACAAAAATGATTGAAGAATGCATTTAAGTTGAATGTATTGCATCGGAATTATTTTTGTCTGAAGCAATTCAAACACATGGTTGAACGTTAGTATTATATCTGTAGTTACCATGACTACGAAGTTATTCTGCCGTTTTCGTTGTTTGATGAAGCAGATTAATGTTGCCTTTTTCTGATTACCCTGGGGAAAACATCTTGCCCTGACGTCTTTCTATGTGAATGGAAAACGACACATCTATGATGATATAACAACTGAATAGAAGATATTCCTCAGATTTGAGTTATATCGAATTTTAAGAAGTTTTTGTACGATTATCTGTTCCAAACGTTTTAAATAAATGCATTAATCAATATATTAAACCTCCTTTAAAAGTGTTTTCGTACAGAATATTAGAATTAAAGGATTAATAGAATTCGCTACCATATAAATAAAGTATTTATATATAAATAGTTACTAAATTCAAGCGATGCTCTAAATTTGTATAATAATTTTGATACCTAATTCCTAAAATGAAATAACCTACGCCAAAAATAATTTGAGATAATTTGCCTGGGATCGTTAATCATACATGTTCAAATACGATTTGTGCATAAATTATAAAAATAGTGCTCTTTTTAAAACTTTTGTCAAGAAATTTGAATGTGAAATGCTAGTCATTTAAACGCAGAGTTATTGAATGAATAAATCAAGTTCAATGTAAAAAATGGATTTTAAAAAAAAATTCCTATTAACCCCGAGAAAAATTTATTTTCAATTTAGCTAGTAAACAGAAAAGAAATAATGTGTAGTAAAACTATCCACAGAAATTGAACATTAACATATGGGTAGGGGTTTTTTTTTTGGGGGGGGGGGGGGGGATGTTTTGTTTCCTTGTTAATAAAATTTGAATTTAAGTTAGTTCAGTAAAAGAAACGAAATATTAAAATATTTTATAGCAATGAAAATAATATCTATTACGAGTCCATATAATACTTTATAGTAATTATGTCGATATAAATTCTGCTAATGATTTTAAAATTCTTTTACATTTGACACGGGAAAAAAATAACAAATTTTTATAATATTATTTCAAATACATAAGCTCCTTATCTTTCAAAAAGTTACAAATATAAATTATTTGAAATGAATTAAATATACATATTTTACAAATTTTAAATGAAATACATTTTTCAATATTTATTTTGCTTTAACATAATATAATAATACAATGTTTCTATTATGTGATATTAAGATCTTATTATAGCGGATGAAAATGTAACCATTAAATCTAACTGCACAAAGTGAAATTTTCATGTAAAATTTTATATCTTCAAGTAAAATTTTAAATACAATATAAGACATTATTGAAATTACTGCCATAAGTTTCATAGTATGACTTCCATAAGATTCTCTTCAAATGTAACAAAATTAAAAAAAAAATTCAAAATAATATATAGAACTATACTGCTTTTTTATTTTAGTTAACTGTGTTGGTTTTACATTGAAATAAGGTTGGACTCAATATAATAATTAAAAATTATTTTTTGATTTCTCCACTAAAAAAGTGGTAGAATTTTTTTTTTCAGATATTGTGATAACATATATTGTGGTTTCCTGTGAATTAAAAGATACTATATATTTCTTTAATAAAGTATTTATTAGCCATAACGACATAATATATTGATTATACTATTTATTTTTAATATGGGCTTCAGGCTATTATAAATTTAAAATACATTTAAAACCATGATATAAAAATACTTATTTTGGCTCTTTTAATACGCCTATACCTAATTTGGCATAAAAGTAAAATTGAGGAATAAAATAGTTGCCTATACATCCACTTTGAAAATAAGAAATTGTTTTTAATATGACAGTTTCGATGTTGAAATATATAAAACTGTCATATAATTGGAAAAAATAGCCTTGTAGAAATTAGTTTTTAATATACAGATAATCAATAAAATTAGAATTGGATCTGAAAAATACAGTACTACATATCCATATTACGTACAGTAATTTTATTTTATATCATGCATTGTGAAAAATTCTTAAACTTAATCTGAATTTTAGTTTAGTTTTTTATAGTTTGAAATATGATTATTTTAATATCAATCAAGAAGAGTTGTAACTATTCAAAACCATTTCCTGAGGAAAATAAAATGCAAATTTGTGAAAAAAAATTAAATGGTATGCTAATATTTTTATATTCATTTTTCTTTTGTTCTTCGAATCAGACATGTTTTTCCATTTTCAAAATCGTTTTAAAAATTTTATTTCTATGTTATGAAAAAGGTTATTTTTTTAATTAGCACTCTTTACTCTAAAATGAAGAATAATTGAGGATTTTTAAATATTTTTTTCATAAATAACAATAACCTCAGCAATTATTTTATTAGAAAAATGTAAGATATTGAAATTTTTAATATTTTAAAAAGGAATGACATGTTATTTTACTTATAGAAGTTAAAATAATTGACAGTAACTATTTTTATCTATGGTGGTGAAATAATTTCCGAAATAAAAGTTCTCTTCTAATTTTAAACTTTTGTATTACATAACCTAGCACGAGATATAATAAAGAAACTATATTCATAAAAAAATAATACATTTTTGCAACTTAGTTGTTAAAATAATTTTTTAAGTTCAGTTATTCAACTTTTGTTTCATTATTGATGTCTAATATTTAACATGTTTTCTAGATTAAGAAGGAAAAAATTCTTATTGCCATAATATAAAAAAATGACTTTTCAACTACTTATGAATATTACTTTTCAAATGTCAGATTTATAATTCAACATTTATTAATTATTGAAACATTTGTCAAAAAGGAATTTTTTTATGAAAATATTTCAAACTTATTGAAAAAAGTCAAAAAGAATTTCTATCATAAATAATTTCCAGTTCAGATACTAATATTAAAAATTCTGGGAGAGAAAAATATGTTTCTAGAAAAAAGTAAGAGAAAATACATAAAAGTTTCAATATGCTATCTGTTCGAAAGTATCAATATATGTTTCCAGAGAAAATATTATGCAAGACGAAATATGCATAAAGCGCTTTTTAGAAAAGGCTGACATTTTTAAACTGTCTGGAGCTGAAATACAATATGGATTTGTGTATAGATTATACTTATCAAGGTCATAAGTTAAGTAAATATAGTGATTATTGGAATTATAAAGAATATAGTCTTCTCAATTCTAACAACAAAATATATGGAATAATAATAACTTATTTGCTAATGTTCATCATAGTTCTTGATCCAAAATATGTAAAGTGGTCAGTAAAAATCAAGTTAAAAATTCTAATTATATATTTTTAAGAATTATAGTTTTATTTACCTTATAAATTGTAAAATTTTCAATTATGAACACACTAAGCAAACTTCGAATATCATTAATATTAGAATTAATCAACATTAATTTGACGCAAACATTTAATGATTCTCAAGCTAATAATAAAATTGAAACTAGGCTCTTTCATTTATATGCTGTTGACAGTGTTGAAGTTAGTATAATCAGAATTGTTTCTAATATTAAAATTAGTTTATGGAAGGAAAATTACTTTATTGAATACTATCAGACATTATACACTGTTATTTAGCTATTATGCATTTTAATAAAAATATATTACTAAGTATTAAACAAAATAGTTATAAAGATTTTTACTATAATAACTCTAGAAAAAATATCAAGTTAAAATATTAATCTTTGTAAGGGAAATGATAGGATAGAAAAGATAAAAGTAAAATTATAAATAGGATGATAGTAAACAGAAAGTTCACGTATTGAAAGAAAACTTTGAGAAATAATTTGATATTAAAAATATTAAATTTATTCTGTATTCGAAAAAGAAAAAATATTCAGTACAGACTGTTTATTACATGTTAAAAGACTAAATAGTACATGTATTTCTTTAATTATGGATATAAAAAGTTATTTTTTTCCATAAATACAATTTGAAAGCCTCAAAAATAGAATGTTGTACTATTATATTTACGAATTAATCTCTGATGTCTTACGATTCTTGCTCGCTAACCACCGAAATTGTGATCTGGTAGTTGTGGGTAAAGGAATAAGTCAAGTAGGAACAATTAAATACATACAAGTAAATTAATTCGTTTTCAACAACTATATATTTAACATCAACCTAAACTTCATCATCAACTACTGCCACGAAATAACACTTCTTTCAGTGAGCTGATCAAGTCGTCAGTGGATATACCTTTTGTTAAATTTAATTTAGTTTTTTTTATATAAATATTAATAATTTGTTGAAATGACTAATTTATGTTCTCCTGGCATCCGACATATCTAGAGTTAGGTGACTCACGCATATGAATTCTATAATAATATTAATTTTATTAATCTTCACAAAAATGTAAGAAATTTATTCTACCTCAAAACTTTAATAATAAAACTTTTCTTAGTGTAATAGACAATGGGTCGTATTCTTTGTAATTATAATATTGGGTTGGAGGGAAAGTTCTGTCGTATTTTAAATAGGCAGATGCTTTTTCTTATAAATAAAAAAAACATCTGGTTAGTGAGTCATTCGGTTTTTTTTTTTTTTTTTTTTTGTTCTTTTAGCTGCAGTATAACATAAAAGGAGTCCTTTTTTACCATTCATCATTTACTTGTGATATTTAAAGTGAAAACATGTCAGTAGATAAAGGGCATTTACGACACTGCATTTTGTATGAATTCCAAAAAGGAAGCAACGCATCGGTTGCATGTAAAAATTTATGTGCGGTATTTAGAAAAGATATTGTAAATGTTCGTACTTGTCAAAAATGGTTTAGCAAATTTCATACCGGGGATCTGAGCCTCCAAGAAAGTGATCGATCTGGGCGACCATCCAAGAACTATAATGATGTTTTGCGATCCATGTTGGAAAATAATCCACATTTAATAAGTCGAGAAATTGCAGAAGAGTTTGGCATTCATCATACAACTGTTGGAGATCACATTAAATCTCTTGGGTTTGTGTTAAAGCAGAGTGTTTGGGTTCCACATGAATTAACGGAAAAGAATTTGTCTGATCGTGTAAGAATGTGTTCATCACATCTGATTAGACACAATGTGGAGCCGTTTTTGGACAAGCTGGTTACTGGAGATGAAAAGTGGATTCTTTACGAGAATATTAAGAGAAAAAAAATCTTACTACAAACCAGGAATATCATCAGCAACAGTTCCAAAACCAAGTATCCATCAACGAAAAGTACTGCTTTGTTTGTGGTGGGACATGAAAGGTCCAGTGTACTACGAGTTGCTGAAATAGGGAAAAACCACTAACGCGGATCTGTACTGCAATCAGCTGGATAAATTGAATGCAGCTATCAAAGAAAAAAGGCCAGCATTAGTGTCCAGAAAAGGAATAGTGTTCCACCACGATAATGCTCGACAGCATACTGCATTGGTGACACAACAAAAACTGAATGCTTTAGAATGGGAAGCCCTTAGTCACCCACCGTATTCACCTGACATTGCACCATCTGATTATTACCTGTTCAGATCTCTGCAAAAATATCTAACGGGAAAAAAATTCAAGTCTTTTGAAAGTGTTTCTAAGGCAGTTGCTGATTATTTTAACTCCAAGGACGAGATCTTCTACAAACAGGAATTCACAGGTTACCTGAAAGATGGCAACAGGTTGTAACAAACAACGGAGCATATATAATTGATTAATATTAAACACATATTTTTATAAATGAATTCAAATGTTTTCTTTAAAATACGACAGAACTTTCCCTCCAACCCAATAATAACTTACACTTGTAAAAATTAGTAATATATGAATGTGTAATGTTTACAAAGAGTGCATCAAAAAAAATGTGAACATGTTACAGAAAATTAAAGTACAGTTGCAGCTAATTTTTTGAGATATTATAAATAATGGTACTAATTTCAAATTTAAAGAGTTTAAAGATTATGTTAATAATGATGTTATTTAAATTCATTTTTAAAATGTAGATACTTACAATATTGAAGATATTTAAAGGATTAATAATTGTTTTATTCAATTACTTAAATCTTTTGAAGATTAATTAAATATTTTTTAAATATTTAAATATTTTGAAGATTAATTAAATATTTTTAAAT
>BMAW01071878.1:0-77021 GCA_019974015.1 Nephila pilipes
TGCCGCAATTCAAAACATACCTGAACGCAGGACTGTAAAACAAGTTCAGTCCTTTCTTCAAACATGCTCCTGGTACAGGAGGTTCTTTCTGAACTTTTCCGAAGTGGCTAGACCTCTTAGCAACCTCACTAAAAAGTTCTCCTCCTGGTGCTGGACAGAAACAGAAAAAGCTTCTTTTATCACTATAAAGACTTTGCTGATGACACCACCTGTTCCGAGGCAGTGCGACCCAAACAAACCATATATTTTACGCATTTATGCGATTGCATACGCTCTTGGTGCTGTCCCCTTTCAAGGAAATGTAATTCTACCTGTAAAAGCTTTGCGTAGAAGAGGAAGACCTGCCAGGATAAATAAACCCAGCTCTCCCATTCCTGCCAATGCTCAAAAACATAAAAGTTTACAGAATACCTCATCCGCTGACCCCTGGTCGGGACGTCTTCGTTGTCAGAGGGGGGAGGTTGTAACTGATGGTTTTAAGAACTGAACCAAAAAACCAACAGATGGCACTATCCTCCGTAAGACTTTCTTCCCAAGCTCTAGTAGATAGTTTTTTTGTAGTAGACGTGTGTATGTATGTTGCGTGTTGTATGTATGTTGCGTGTTGTATGCATGTTTTATGTATCCCTTATAAATATTATTGTGATATATATCCGCCTGCTGTAAACCGAACCTAATCAAAGAAGAAATGTTTTTCAAACTTCTAATCTTCATAAGAAGATTCCACGCACTCATGCCACGCGCTACAAGTTGAACCTATATGGGGGGGGCGCAGGTTTATATACTCATCTTTAATACCTTTAAAACAAATTTATCCCAGGAAGTGTTTTATTGAACTGTTACTGAAGGTGTCTCGTGTAAATGCTGATGAATTGCATTCAATTAAATTCTAGGACATTTGAAAGTTTTGGACTGGTTTGTAATAACATTTATTTTTAAAACCCATAAAAATGGGCTAACTTGTATAATCTTTACTAATAATCTTAGATAATCACGGAAAATATAAGTAAGAAATATTTTGTTTAGCTGATATGAGGGTAGTAATAATTTATTTTTTGTACTTGAACAAATGAAAAATATGTGTGTCAGTAAAGTCATGTGGTAAAATATTTTAAAATTTATTTTAATGTAATTTTCTTCAGGCTTGTGTATAATTGATTTTGTGAGCAGCATTCATGTTGTTTAAAGACCTATTTTGAAATTATTTGTTACTTCTGTGTGAACTTGTAATAATTTTATATGACATGTGAATTATGCGAATATTATTTTGAAATTCTTTGACTTTCATTGCGTTGGAAATGGATATAATTTATAAATATTGGGTTTTCGCAATGATTTAACAAATTCTAAGACATTTGGACTCTCAAAGACATTTGGGCTGAAAATTAAGTTAGCACTACCATTTGAACTGAACTTGTATTTTATTTCTTTCTCTGTTCGCATTTTTTTATTCCTTAGTTCTACTTTTCGTTTATCTTATAATTTATGAGTTAGAATCAAAAAATTGTGAGCATTTTTTCTTACAATTCCAATTTAAAATTTTTTAATCTACTACTACATTTTTTTTCCTCCTCCAAAGAAGAAAATTGAGGCAGCTCCAATACTCTAGAAAATTTTCGTAACCCGAATGTGAGAGATAGTTTTCGAACTTTTCTAAGTCTTTGTCTTCGCAAATTCAGTCAAATCTCACTTAATAACAAACAAAAAAATACATCGTTTCTCAATCTCGTAATTGAAGATATTGGCTTTTAATGATTAACACAAGACTTACAAGTTCGCCCATCGAAATTGTAACATAGAATGCAAATCGCATCATGAGCTGTTTTTCCGCATTGCAGCAGTGAATAAAGTATTCTACGTGTTTGAAAAAGCAGTAACTAACTGCTTCTACAACGAAGATGTTAACTTGGGTAGGAAAAAAACATGACCACAGGTCATTTTTTTGGATATGGACTGCGGACATGGGTTAAATGGGGTTGAGAATGAATGGAAGAAAAGCACCCAAGCACTCCTACATGAGGTTTGACTCTGCTCGGGTAGGGGAGGGATACGTAATATTAATATTGGGGTGCATAACCCTCTCAGACTTTAATCCCCAGTTTTAATTGAAGTTTAAAGATGAGCCAAAACATTGGTATTACGCTTGCCAAGGAGTTAAAATGAAATATTGAAAATTAATTAGGTTACAAGAAAAAATTGAATTTACGAGCAATGCTTGATTATTAAGTACTAAAAAATAAAAGTTAATATTTTATTATCTTATTAAGAATAAATTCAAATTTCTTTAGGGATATAATTACTTTGAAAAATCTTTTTTAATTTATGAAGTTTTTTGGAGATACAAATGAAATTGCTATTTAAAAATCAGGAAAAAGTTTTCTTTATTTTCATGAGTACATTAATATATTATCAGAGAATTTGAAATAATGCTATTTTATGATATTCAAATAATTAAAGATTTTATGAGGTTGCGTTGGTAGATCTATCCTGTATTATTCCTCCAGTCCGGTGGGGTTGTTCAATAAGTGACGTTTCTCGCGTAGCGATAGTGAAAGAATGTTGTATCGCAAATTTTACAGAAAATAAAAGGCTTCTCCTTAGTGTGCATTCTCAAATGATTTTTCAAGTTGTTACTTTGAGAAAACATTTTATTGCAGATTTCGTAACCGTGAGGTTTATCGTTAGTGTGAATGAATCCGCAAATGAATTCTTAAATTACTATGTGTTGTGGATGTTTTATTGCAGATTTCAAACATTTGAGGTTTTTCGTTAGTTGGAATGTAGGGGTTACAGGAATTAAACTTCTTCTCTCACAAAGAATAACTGAAGTTAGTATAAAACGGTTTAATGTTTCCAATAACTGGATACATACTGTCGTATGATATGTGCTGCATCACAGGTAGATGTTACTGCCTTCGCGAAGTAACAGTATAAATAATGTCTCGACTAGATTAATTTCCCATTTAATTTCTTAACCACCATCACAAAAATTACTGAAAATCTGAAAACACACCCATCGAATGTAACAGCCATCCCCAGTAGTCAATAGGAACTCACCCTCTTGTAAACACGAGAGAAGTCACTGATCCAACAAATCCTTCAGACTGGATGTATAGGCAGGATAGTTCTACCAACGTAAACTCTAAACTTTATAATTTTTTTAATTAAACGAAAATAGCCTCATTTAATAACCCTGATAATTTAATGACATTTTCATGATACTTAAAATAGTTAATCACTGAATGCTAATATGCAGATTAATACACTTTCTTCAACTCAAATAATTTTTCGCCACTGATCATCCAAATAAAAAGTCATAAACTATAAGTAAAATTTAAAAACCTGTCTTAATAAAAAATTTTGACTGTGCAATTAAAAAATATTTTCGTAAGATAATATTTTAATTTTTAATAATTTAAAGATCAAGCATTGTTCGTTAACTTTCATGTTTCATAAATATTAACTTATACTTAATAATTTCTTTAACTCCTGGGCTAGTGTAATACCAAAGTTCTTGCTCATCTTTTTAAAATATATTTAAAACTGGAGATTAAAGCTCGTGAGGATTTTGTGTCAAGAATTAATGAAGTTATTTTCGCATGGAACATTAGAATATTTTAAGGACTGAGTATTTAAAGAACTTTTAATTCGATTATCTTCGAAAAAAAAAATTATTGAATCCATGAGATTATTTTTAAAGGGTATGTTTTATTAATTTAATTTTGCACAAGGATAAGTAATTTTTAATATGTCAACAATGTCTTATTTTGATTTTATTATTTAAAATAGAAAATCTATTTTGTGTAAGAATTTAAAATTATTGAATGTGCTAACTTTTAAAGGAGTGTATTATGGATTAAACGGTTAGATTGAATCTTCAGTGTGCCAACAAATGTTTTTTAAGTTTATGTAGTCTATTATGATGAGTAGAATGATTGATATTTCAAGGTAAATGGTCAATGAATGTTTTATTTGGATTTTTATTATTTGAAACATGAAATTATTTATTTTTGGAAAGATTGATTTTTGTAAGGATTTTGTAAAGTTTTATTTTTAGAAGAAGATTTTGAAATGATTTATTTTGTAAAGATTTGATTTAGGGTTGTAATTTTGTAATGATTAGGAATGTTATGATTAAAGAATGCGATTTTGTAATGATATGCATAAGAGTGATGATTATGTAAAAGGTTTTGTTCATGATTATTCAAATATGATATTTTATCAGTATACGGTAATAGATATTTTAAGTATTTGAGTAATTTAACTACTGATGTTTGTGTATGATTATAGATATTTGATATTTTGAGTATTTGAGGAATTTAACTATTGATGTTTGTGTATGGTAATTAATGGTTTTAAAGTGTATCGGATATTAATGATTTTGTGTTAATTGTAACTCTACAATTGGGACAATTATATATATCAGGTTGGCCGAACTGTTAACTTCCTTACTTAAAGCCCGCCTCCAGAGGGCGTTCATTTGTAAAGGGAAGAGTGTTTGGTGTCACACGATTCCCTCAGACGGGACCTGACCGAATCTCCGAAAGGAGCTGTTGTAAACGAGCGGTAGTAAGGAGTTTAATTAAATTCTTGTTGTTATACAACCCGATGTGTTTTTGTCTTAGGACAACCGTGAACTGTAATATAATGATTATTAACTAAGTTAACAAAAACTATCATTAAAGGAAGTGTGTGTGTGAAGAAGAAAAAGACACTCCACAGGTGGGTTGAGCTCTTCGCGTAACCCAATGCCACAACAAAAGTATGTGCTGTCATTCTTGAAGAAGTCTTTTTGCGATATGGCCTACCCAGGCCCATTATCAGTTATGCAGCAGGTGTGCTATCTCCTAGACATAAATCAAGTGTTCACTCCAGTTTACCACCCACTAGCCAATCCAGTGGAACGGCAAAATCTAGATCTAAAGCCTCGACTTGCAATCCTAGTAGGAGACGATCACTCAAAGTGGTCCAAGAAGTTTCCAGCTATTCTCTTTGCAGTGAATACCCATAAAAGTGAATCCAGCGACCAGACCGCAGCTTTTCTTCTGTTCGGCTGAGAACTGCGGACGACTGATGACATCAATCATGACATTAGGAGTGTCATCCACAATGATAATTTTGTAATTGAGATTACTCCATAACTAAAAAGATTTGCCAACCTTACAAAACATAAAGTAGTGTGTAGAATCTAAACAAGACCCGTAAACAATACGCCGATAAAAAATTGTGTGTCTGGCTACAAATTCAGCGTAGGTGGTTTGGGTTAACAAACATCCTTTGAGTAGCTCTGCACGACAAAGAACATCAAAGTTTATGCCACGCAGAGATGGTCCCTATGATATTCTCAGCCAGCGATTTCCTACTACATTTGAAGTGGCCAGTAATCCTAAGGATCCTGATGTTCCTATTGGGGTCTATTACAACTCAGCATTATGTCCTCGTCAAGGTCCATCAACTAATCCTCTAACTCCTCTTCGTAAAAGAGGGAGACCAAGTAAAACTCTTCCTGGCTCCTCGCCAAGGCGCCTTCAGGGCCAAAAGGGGAGACCGTAGCAGTCCCCATGACTTAAGACTTCAAAGGGACTGCTAACGCCACATGTGATGACGTTGAAAAAAAGAGACTTCTTCCCTTCCCCGAGTTGTTGTTGTGCCACGAATGTTGATAACAAGACTAAATTACACCAAATTTAACTTTCAGCGAGCTTAAGAATACATTATTCTGTTCCACCCCAATCAGCATCTTTAAGTTAGGTGGTATTACCTTAAAAAACCAATCACAGTTCTGCGTTGGTGTAAAGTTTTATCGATGGACTTAAGTACACTTGGTTCAAAGTCATTTCTAACAATGGCATTACGAGAATCGTTTACAGCTGTATTGCGATCTAGCTGTTTTAACTGTGATCTTTCTGCGGCTAATCAAATACTTCATTCAACGAAATCTTCAAATGTTGAATTATTTAAACCCTATATTTGTAACTAAATGGGATATGATTTCTGTTTTGAATAATGATAAAAGTATGTATATTGCCTCTGATCGAAATCATTTGTTTTAAATAAAAATATATGTGTTATTACTAATGTGTTATTATTCATTCTTGAGTTTACATTTGTTTATACTCATATTATGTAAAATTATTTTCAGGAAAGTGGTTGCTCTTAATTTAATAATATAAGTAATCGTTTATTTTATTATTACTTCATTTATTCGTGCTTATATTATTCAATCAGCACATCATTTTTTTTCTTAAGTTAAGAATGAGTCTTAAAACAACTTATCAAGAACCTGAACATCCGGGTAGGTTTGGTGGTGTTGAGGCTTTATTTAGAGCTATACAGACGAAAAAATTTCCAAAAAAGGTATTAAAAATTGGTTAAAGTGCAAAAGATTCACATACTTTACATAAACCTATTTTAAAGAAATTGAAGAAAAATAGAGTATTTGTAAATCGAACAAATAAACAATTTCAAACCGATTTAGTGGATATGCAGTCCCTTGCTAAGTTTAATGACGGGAATAGATTTTTACTGACTTGTATATATTCTTAATCTAAATATGCTTGGGCTATTCCTTTGCATGTTAAAAATGCAAAAATAATAAACGAATAAAATCATAAACGAATATCATATATTTAACAAACATATATTTACGAATAAACGAATAAACATATATTTATAAAGAATAAACAAACTTTTTCAGAATTATCTCAAAGAGTAAAAAATTGGATTTTTTATGACAAGTAATAATACAAAAGCCTCTATTGTAGAACGATTTAACAGAACGTTAAAACGAAAATTGGGAATTACTTTGCCCGAGATGAATACAAAACGATACATTGATATCATAGATAAACTAATTCACAGCTATAATAATACTTGGCATAGTAGCATACAAATAATACCAGCTTCTGTAACAGAGGTTAATCAAAAACGGGCATGGGAAAATATCTATGGTAAACAGAAAAATAAAAAGATGAGTAAGACAAATTATCGAGGCAATGATACAGTTAGAATTAGTAAGGATAAGCAGCAATATTTGAAAAAGTATATGAACAGAATTGGACCAGAGAATATTTACCATTCATCAAATTATTCATAGGAATCCAACAGTTTATAAACTAAAGGACTTAGCTGGGGAAATGATTCAGGGGGCTTTTTATGAACAGGAGCTTCTAAAAGTGACTCATTCGGTCTATTATCCTATTGAAAAAACTTTGAAGATGCGAACAAAGAATGGTAAGATAGAATATTTTGTAAAATTTTTGGGATTTCCAGAAAATTTTAATATGTGGGTACAAGACGTGAAACGTTATAAAGAGGGATCAATATCAGAAGTAAAAATGTCTTTCTACATAACACTCATAAGTGACTCTTAACACTTTTTTAAAGAAAATAAATTTTCTTATTTTTCTACACAACTTCCTACTCCCATGGTGAATGGGAAATAGGATTAGTTGATTTCATATATCCTCACACGTGGTATAATATAAGAGAAGATAACAATTTATTTTGTTTTGAATATGAATTTCATTATCATATTTCCCCTTCAAAGCCGAAAACATTTATGGATAAATAATACATTTTTTCAGATTTTTCTATTTGGGATATGGGTGTAGGAAAATAAATGTCTTTGCAGTTGATTTCATTTTCAAATGGAATATAATTATTTATCTGTTCAATCTGAACTTTCGGGGAATAAAGTGCTGCTAAAGCACACCACAAAAAACATTTTTCATCAGTGTTTTTTATGTTTATTAGAGCTTTTTTCTTTACTAGAATTTTAGGTAAGGGAATGTATGAAGAAGCTACTACTGACTGATAAATACATGCTTTTAGTTCCAAATGTTGAATTTCATCAATTATCCTATTACTTCCTCTGCCTTCAAATGACGATCATATTTTTATGAAGGCTTCTGTTACCTTCTTTTTAGCTGATTCGTTTATGAGACATATTTCACTCAGTGAGCGAAAGTGGGAATCACATTTCTCTTCTGCAGATTCTGTAATTTTGTCTATTTAACGTATACTAACCTTTCCTCCTGTGTTATATAATTGTACTTGATACCAATAACACCTTTTCGTCATTGAAAGTATTTCATGGAAGTGACGATGAATTCCACCCTTAATTATATGCCAACTTGATCGAAAACAAAATTGCAGTTGGCTCGAAATATCTGAAATACCTTCATGATATTTAAAATTTTGATATAATTCAATAGTGTTTTTAAAATATTGAAAAAAAATATTTCTGCTCTTAGTAAGCTGAATTTCTATGTTGTGTTCAATGATTCACTGTCGATCATTTATCTGTCTTGCTATCAGGGACGTCTTAAGGCATGGACCCGGGCCCAAGGCTTTGTATCATTCTCTACTCGGCTTCAATAAGATCATGATCCAAATAATTTTAATTGTCAAATGTTATTCCCGGGCATGACTGACTTCTATATTAAATATTTCTATTTACAACGTTTGCTGAGAACCAAGGAAACTATTAATTTTATTTCTAAAGAGAGAGATATCCAAATTATATTGATAAAAATGCTGCTGTGGGAAGGACAGTCACAGACACTCCTTCTAGCGGCCTTTTATTTTATTTATTTGCACACATGAGTTAAGGATCACTCATAAAGGGACAAGAGGTACACTTAAGCCCCCAACAGAAGTGACACAAACACATTCCCTATTTTATGACAGGTGGCAGTGCTCATAAAACGAGGATTCATGACCCTAAAGGAAATCACACTTTTTCGAAGAAATAAGTGGCCTACAGTTCTGAATCAGCAATTCCTTCCTTTAAATTCAATTTCTTTGCAACAGCAAAAGGTAATTATGTTTTTATTTTTGAATTGTATTTCTTTGAGATTTAAGATAATGTACAATTTTTATATCGCATTAAAAAAAGGTAAAATAATATGTAATTGTATTTGCTTTTTTTACAGAGAGATTTATAAATATAATATCCTGTCTTAAAAAATTCTGCTCTGGTTTTTTTTTGTAAATTTTCTCTCTTTCCCATCTGAACAACATGAAATAATTCTTAACTGTTTATAAACTTAACTGGACTCTTTAGAATATTTTTATATTGATTAATATGCACAAAAGCGCGCTTCCTCCATTTTGAATGCATTATGAACTTGCTAAGAATTTTCGATGTGTATAGTAATTCAGAGAAATATTTTTATTTCCTTCTAAATATGGAAAACGTTATTTTACTCGTTTAAAAATTCAAATGACTGAACTATTATTATTGAATCCCAAATAAAAAAGGACATCTATAAAACAAATATATTACATACTACAAATTGTGGTAATATAATATAAATGTAGAAAAACTGTCATATAACTGGAATCCTAGAGTACGATTTGATTATTAGATAAAGAAATGCTGTACAATAATTTAATGCTTTAAGATTATACATCAAAAATGGAGAAATTCTCGTCCAACACAGTGTAAAATAAGAGATTTTATACAAAATAAGAGATTTTTATAATAAATATAAAAATCTCTTATTTTGTACTGTGTTGTATTAGACCCCTAACTTAAAAATTTCTATTTGCGTGTGTATGTTTAATCAGATTTTCCTGTAAAAATTGATATTAATTATATGTACTTTAATTTTAGTTCTTATACATGTATTTATACTTCAGTTGCCGGTGGATATCCCGACCCCGAGGAAGGGGAGAGAGTTGTTTAATGACCTTGAGTGCGTAGCGTTGTTTCGAATCCTGGACAAGTGGGTCCGAAGTTGACGGTTCTACCAATCAGCTGAAAAGACATCTCTGGTGGTTGGTTAAGTAAGATATTTTAACTTCTGATATTGTTGTCGACGAGAGTCGCTGCAATACTTTATCATTTATTAATACTTAAATACTTACTGATACTTTATCACATATTAATATAAAATAATTTAATGAAAATTATTTACATGAATACTGTTCTCCCAATTAATAATTTATGTAATAATGCTCTTTAATTTTTGGAATCTATGACTTCCTTTTTATCATAATTCTTTGTTTCGTTTGATAAATATAATAACAAGGATATATATATATATATATTTCGTATAGTTACAAAAATATATTTTTCTGAGAATTTTTAAGAGATTCCAAATATTATGTAAGAAAATACAATATAGAAACCTATAAACCTTATAATACAGATTTTTTTTCAGCATGTCATTTCCATTAAAATGGTTTACTCAATATTTTCTTAGATATGATTTTAAATTCGCAATTTTTAAATATATATATATATATATATATATATATATATATATATATATATATAAAGAAATCTAATAATTAATTGTATGCGATAAAACTAATATTGATTTATATTAGTATATAGTACATATGTATATCCGCATTATAATGATGATTTGAAATATATTTTGTACATTAATAATAATAATGAAATAATCATAAGTTGAAAATAGGAAAATTGTATACAAGAAGCAAACACTTAGTTGAAGCTTTGTTCTTTCTATCCACGAAAAAATTAAAATAAATTATTTAAAAAATTCGATCTTATCACCATCAGAATTCTTTCGAAAACGAGAGTTATATATTACTTTCATTTGATATACCTTTTTATTTACAAACTAATGAGCGAGTTTTTTCCTCTTTTTTTCCCCTTCAACGGAACAAAAAAAGGGGGGGGAGGGGAAGTGAAATGCTACATATATGTGCATATTACGTGAGATATGGTATAATGATTTTTAGAACAATGTATTTATTTATTCTTAGTAGCAAAATAATAATTCTTTTGCGTATAACTTGTGCCCAAAATGTATGTGTTATTAAAAAAAAATCTCTCAGTTATTTTTAGGATATTAATAAAAGGGGAGCAATCATTTTCTAAATTATTCATAATTTTCTGTTTATCATCGTGTACCGGTTTGAAAGTGGATTCTAAGTAATAACTGGTCTTTATTCTAAGTCTTTCTGGTAATTTATTTTTTAATAACTAAATTTTTCTGGTCATTTTATTTTAAAACTTCACATGCGGAAAATGGGTACTCCAGTTAGTATTGAGATAAAACCTTTAAGGCTCTCGTCGACACTACACCAAGAAATGGCGAGCGTAATGTTAATTCTGTGGAATTTAGTACTTTTCTATTTACATCCAGGATATTGCTTTTAATTGCATGGAATAAAATGCATTCTAAAGAGCGAGAAAAAAAATATTTCTCTGAATTTTGATTTCTTAAAAAAATTTTGCAAATGTTTTTAAATATTTATT
The DNA here is from genome assembly GCA_019974015.1 of Nephila pilipes. Taxonomy (NCBI): domain Eukaryota; kingdom Metazoa; phylum Arthropoda; class Arachnida; order Araneae; family Nephilidae; genus Nephila; species Nephila pilipes. The sequence goes on from BMAW01071878.1 coordinate 11,240, forward strand.
AAAATTTCTGAACATCCACATCCCAAGCACTAAAACGATCATAAAAATGTTTTTAATCATTGGATAAAAAAAAAATAAAATCAAGGAACCGATGTTGTTTCAAATGCATATACTTAGAAATTTTGAATTCCTTTACTTGCAAGTAATTAGGAAATCAGCATTGCACATTTGAGAAAAGAGGGAAAAGAAAACATGCAACTCCTTCTTTATGCGTAAGGATACAGGAAATCCCCCCCCCCTTGTCTCATTGATGAACGGTGATTTTATGACTCGTTCCGTGGATTTCGTACCAGAAATGTAGTTTTCTTAGAATTCGTTGCATGTTTGCGAAACTACAATCACGTCGTTCTTTAGTATGCTGAAAACTGCATTTGAAAATTACTACAAATGCGTTTTCTGAAATAAACTATCCTCTGATTTTTATTCTATCATGCTAAAATTATTTATTAGTTTTCTTTATTTTGTATTACTTTCTAGATTTGTTTTAACTGCCACTTCATAATTATATAATTGAGGAGAAAAATTGTTATTTAAACCTGTTTGTGCGTCTTGGGGGGGGGGGGGTTAATATTCCAAATTAAAAATCCTTATTTTTTTCAATTTTCAATCAATTGTATATACTTATGAAATATAATTTATAAAAATATTAGTAATTTTTTGTATGTATTTTTTATGCGTTTCTGTTTTCTCTCGTACTTGTAAGTTTCATAATTTAACAAAGTTAACTTTAATAAATGTAAGTTTCATAACTTAACAAAAACTGGCGTTTTGAAAATAACGTTACAAAAGAAAAATTATTTAAATTTTTTAGATATAAATGAATTTATTTATATATTTTGCACAAAATACAAGTAATTTCTAAAGGATTTAATCTCTTCTAAGTAGTAATCTCAAAAGTTCTCCCGTTAGCAAGTTGTAGAAATTATGAAATGTTTCATTAGAATTTTCATGAACGAGTTGTTATTACGTCTGTTTTCTCCAATATCATCGTGTTACTTGTACGATGTTAATAAATAATCAACTATTGTGAATTCAACTTCAAACTAAGCTTATTTTATTCGGAATGAAAGTATGAAAATAATTTAAGGAGGTTTACCCCTTTATTGATTGTTAAGATCACACTTCAAACCAACGAGAGGGCTATTAGCGATAAACCTCGTGATTTTTATCCGCAGTTCAAGTGACGAGGACGCCACTTGAGTTCGAGCTCTACTTTCGAAGATTGAACCTCTACAGATTTAACGTGTATCAGTTTCTCTGCATCAGGGGTCTTCAAACTGGGTTTCGTGGAACCCTAGGGTTCTCTGGAACTTTGACAGGGGTTCCTCGAGGGATTACTATTTTCTTAATTAATGCGCTAAAATATTAGACAGCTTGCTTATAAAAATTAGTATAAATAAATATTTTATAGATAAAATAAAATCGCTTGCTTCAAATACATTCATCGAGACGCATTAGGTCACATATTGACCACCGTTCTTTGGATTAGGTCAGGGGTATTCAACACTTTAAGGAACCCTTTGAACTTAGCGCGTTTTCTTTGATGCTTTTTCGAGTTGCTACCAAATATATAATTCCGTAGAGCCGTGAACTTACAGAAAACATTTCAATTAGACGTTTTCGTTTTACATCTATTTTTTTCCAAATTTTTTCCCATCCTTTGGTGACAGATAATTAGGGAGGGTTGTGGCAACACAATGAACGTTGACTGGAAATTTTATGGATCATTAGGTAAACCCTATCTTTCCCTTAGGGTTGAGGTATTTTCCAATGAGACATTCGTTCAAAAGGGTGAGGGTATATGTACGGATTTGTTATATATTAAAACATTATTGCTAATGTTAGAATATATTTTAGAAAAAAAAATCTCATTAGCTACCTTACCATTTATTGTCTTATTAAGGTATCCGTACATCTTTAAAACATTATTTTTGTCAAAATTTTTGATTTTCTAATTTTAGTGTTAGTTTAAAATTTAAACTTTTTTCTTCTTTAACAATATTTGAATTTTGCTTATACCTTATTTAGAACTTAAGTTACAGGGATTTGAATTTTACTCGGTAGCTAATTTTTAATTGCATTTTGAAAGTTTGTTTTTGATTTTTCTCGACATATTTACATATGGCAATGTAGATATTAGAAAAAGTTATGAATCAAATTAATTTAAATTTTGAAAGTATATACCTTATGTAGTTCTTAAGAACCCCTACTACTTTTATGGTTGTAAAATTGATAAGTTTTTAGTAACAAAAATGTAAATCATGTATTGTTATAACTTTTTTTTTTTCATTGTTATTTGATTCGAAACACAATAAAAATTGTAGTAATATGATTTTCATCATGAAAGTAGTACCAGCTCCAAAAATGTTATGCTGAGTGAGATAAAATTTACAGAATAATATTTTTGTTTGCTTTTGAGTTATGAGCGTTATTCTGATAATCAATTTATGTACTATTTTCACCTTGTTTTCCTCTCTAATTTTGTTTTAATTAAAAGGAGATTATTAAATGTGTTTTTCGTAGCGTTAGGTTATATTTTAGTATTAAAAAATATTTTGTTAGCAAATATCAATGTATTTCAAAAAATTTTCCCCTAAGGTGTGCGGATACCTTAAGATGTTTTTATTGCAATAAAATAAAATTACAATAGTAATTTTGTAAGTTTGAGTAGGATTAAAGCTTTGATATCCTATTTTTTCCTGCTCTTTGATAAAGGGGTTCCTTCAAGAAAACTATAAGCTCAAAAGGCTTCCCAAAATGTAAGAGGTTGAAAACCTCTGCTCTACATGATAGGTGTTATGCACCACGGGGATTCGAACCCTCGAGTTCGAGACCATAACCACTCAGCTACAGCTTTCGTTTTAAATTGAAAATATAACAATAATTAAGAATAATGAAACATATTTTTTAGCGTCAATAAAATAGAGGGGGGGGGAGACTTTATGCAAAAGATTTATATTCTTTTTTCTTGTAAACAATTATTGAAAAATACATGATGCATTGAAGTTTAGATTTTGCAATTTGAGTATACTTATTAAACTGTTTAAAAATGTTTTTGATGCAATTTCGTTTTGACATATATCACCGCAAATTGTTCTGAGTCGGTTTTCGCCTTTATTAAAATTTATTTTTTTATAATAATCACTGTACAAAATTCAGAATGTTTCTTTTTTCTTACTCATTTAAAATATTTAATCAGAAAAAATATATAAATCAGATTTGAAACGTTTTGAAAGTGGAACTGCGAAACGCAAAAGATCGAAGGAAAAGCAGGAATCTATTGATAAATTACCGAAATTCACTCAATTTTTCTTTAATACAAACTCTACATCTATCTCTATCACTTCTATTAGTATATCCAATAATGTACCTGAAGTAAAAATTCGAGAAGGTACTATAAGACCTACCGAAAGAAGTACAATAACTGATGACGTTTCAAATATTTTTATTGCAAGTACAGATCCAGGGCTGAGGCCTTCATATATTCACAAGAATTTATAGTCTTATTGGGTTGAGAAAAGTCCGACAGTTTGTTCCAAATAAACATAATGATTTTGAAAAATCAGCACGTATATACGACGAACCAAATGATAAAACTGAAACAAGATACCTGTCTAAGTTGCTGTTCAAAAAAGAGTTACGCAATGCTGAGGTTGTAAAGCGTGAATGGCGTGTTTTGTTATTATTTTTATTATTTCGTGGTTGTGCTTGTCGCAAGATGTTTCATAATCGAAATTTATTAATGGAATTTTTCATATATGGGAGAGGAAGTTATCAGAAATTTAAATATTCATTGCTGATTATTAATATTGTGTTGACTGTGATTGCAGCTATCAAATCCATTTACGTAAATAATTAAAGTAACAATATCTTTTCAACTTATAATTTTCCACCCTTTTTAATAGTCTTATCTTAGACATCAGTAACACGTTTTCATCACTGTTAGCTTGTCATGGAATATCGTCCTGTGAAATAAATTTTGGGACAATTAGATTTCATTTTTTAAATGCTGTATAAATAAACATCTTTACAATAGTAAATGTAACTTTTTGTTTTGGTTTAAATAAGTGCCAGCTTGATCGAAAAATGTCTGTAATAGCCTAGATAGAGACAATCTAGAATATATTCATGATATCTAAATTCTGAGACAATTAAACTATTTTTATAAAATAGCTGTATAAAATGTAATGTTTTGCAAGTAGTTAAATGTAGGGTTTTTTTATTTTATTTATTTATTTATTTTATTTTATTTATTTGTTTGTTTTTATGTAATTGCCGACTTGACTGAGGATAACTCTGTTCTGCCAAGGTTACAACCTTGAATGCCTGAATGGTATGTCAGAACTCTAAATAATTTTCAAAATATTTAGAACCAATTTTTTGGATTTTTTCTCCGTAAACTGAATTTATGAGTTTTAAAATCATTGTCAATAGTTTATCTACATTGCCTTTACAGTTAAGTATTTCTGAATAAAATACTCATTAAAATTTGTTACACTTGAAATAAAATAATTTCTATATTCTTTTAAAACCCATAAAAAGTGGACTAATTTGTTAAATCGTCTCTAATTATTTTCTTTGAAAATTTTTGAAAATATAAATGGTAAATAGTGTGTACAGCTTATATGAGGACAAGTAACATTTATTTTTTCTTCTCGAACAAATGTCATATAGGTGTGTTAATAAAGTCAATTGCGAAAATATTTTCATAATTATATTTAAATGTATTTTTCCTTCAGGTTAGCTTAACTGATATAGTAATTAAATATTTGTGTTGTTTATAGGCCTATTTTGAAATTTTTTTAAAACTTATAGTGTTAGGTTAAACTTGTTATATTACATGCTATGTGAATATTCCAAATGAAAAATTAGAGTTTACTAAGTTATTCAAACGTAGGAAATGGATTAGCTACAATATAATTTTTAAATATTAGATTTTGGTGATATGAGTAAACAAATTGTAACATTCCATTCATTTACCCTGGAGATAAAAATTAAATTATCATTTCCCTTTTTTTAAGTTCTCCTTTTTAATAATCTTGTTACTTATGAGTTTGAATTTGTTTAAGAGTAGGAGTATTTCTTTTTAATTCCAAATAAAAATTGAAAGTTTAAATTAAATTTTTTTTATGTAATCCGTAAGAGACACTGATTTTTTTTGTTAAAGTTTTTCTTTTCTTTTGTTGTGTTTCTATGATAAGCAGACATATTTAAACTGGTCTTCTGAAAAATATTTCAAATATTCGTTTGTGTCAATTTAACAAATTAATATGAATTTTGTTTCTAATAGTGAGTTTGATTTTATATGTAACAGTAGAGATTGATAATTTTATTTTAAAGCCATTAAAGTGTTTAATTTATAATATTTTGGATAAACCTTTGTTCATGAAGTTAATGTTATTTCCTTCTTTCTTGGTGATTCATTAAAATAAATGAGATCGTATTTTGATGAAAGAGATTGATAGAATTCAGCGAGGAATGTTTCCAAAATGAATTGGTAATGCATGTAGTGTCTGGATTATTTGCTGTTTTTATTGATTTTGGATACTATATGAAAAATGTGAATTAGATTTTAAAATATACCGTATTGTTTTCTTAACATATGTACAAAAGTTTATTACTAAAATCCGTTTTAAGTTGCAATAAATACGAAGTCTTATGACTCAAATAAGTTTTTACAAACCATCATTTTACTTTTAAATATCTGAGCATAAGGTAAGTATTATGAATACCTTTAAAAAATGGGGGGGGGGGAGTTCATAAGTTTCTGGATAATTTTCATGATGGAAAACTTTTCAAAATATGAGCAGATAAATTGTATAGTTTCATGTGGATAAAGAGCATCTATCTTTGGTGCTAAAATAAAATTAATTCATATGTGTTAGTAAAGTCATTTGGAACGATAATATTACATTCATTTTACTGTATTTTTCGACTGTGACTGCATCACAGATTTTATTATAAATGTTTATTGTTATTTAAGGATTGAATCTGTAATGTTTCATATTAATATATAGTTATTCAACTTGTAACATTTGTACATGAGGCACTTGTACATGCCTCATGCAACACGTGTACATGAGGCATCAATAAACAATTCTAAATACTTTTATGATATATATTTCTAAATAATGTCATGCATCTTTTTATAACTAGGTTTTTTTCATCGTTAGTAAGATAATTCTGTCATTGGTTGTCTTGTGTATGTATATTCTGAATTTTAGTAAGACAGTCTAAGCTGAATTTTTTGCCATGTGTTCAATTCTTTTTTGATAATTGTCTTTCTTGTATCTGTCCTGCTTCTAGAATTGATCATTTCTTTTTCATGGAATACTAATTAAGATTGGTTATGCTTGAAATAAAAACATGTGTTATCATTTTTGGTATTTATTACCAAACATTATACTATAAAATTCTTAACTTCCAGTCTGTTTTATTAAAGCCGGTAAAAAATATTAATATTTGTAAAATCATTAATAATTATTATGCTTGAATACTATAGCAAATGTAATTCAAAACACTCTCTTAAGGGAACAAATTTTGAGGAGAATTAAAGTTTATCTTTTGTTTTTGGATAAATGAAAAATGTAAGATTTAGAACAATATTTTAAAAGTCATTTTAATATATATTTTCCTCAAATTTGACTAATTGATTTTGTATGCGGCTATTTGTTTTGTTTAAAGACCTATTTTGATATTCTTTTTTACTTATTTTATCGGTTTAAACTTGAAATATTATATGCCATGGGAATCATTCGAATATTATATTTGAATTTTCTAATTTTTTATACGTAAGAAGTGGATTAGCAATCATAATTTTTAAATATTAGGTTTTATTCATGACATAAAAATTTCCTTCAATGAAATTTATTTTGGCAGAAATTAAAGTAGTTTTATCATTTGCAAGTGTATTTTTTTTTCCTGTTTTTATATATTTTTCCTTTTTAGGAATCTTTTTATTTGTGAGTTTGTATCTATATAAGAATTTGAATTTTTTTTTTCTTAAATCGAATTAAAAAATTTTCATTTTAAATTAAATTTTTGTTATGTTATCCATAAGATTTTGTAATGTTATCCATAAGATGTATACATGATTTAAATATTTTTTTTCATTTTTTTATGTTTTTCTGATCGTCAGCAATAATTAATACCGTTTTCTAAAAAATATATCAAATTTTTTGTGTCGTTTTAACTAAGTAATGCAAACTTTTTTTTTTCAAAAATTAGCTTGATTTTCTAAATGCAGTGGTTGATATTAATCTTATTTAAAGTTATTAAAGCAATTAATTTGTAATATTTGTTGTATAATCCTCAGTGCATTATGTTAAAGTTATTTCCTTCTTTCTTGCACATTAATTAAAGTATATGAAATCGTATTTTGATGAATAAGGATCGATAATATTCAGCAAAGTATAATTCCTAAATGTATTTGTGATGTATGTAGCTTTTATGTTATTAACTTCCTTTCTTTAGTTATTTTTTATTCCATATGAGAAACGTAAATAATATTGCGAAACATACCAAATGGATTACTTAACATATGAATAATGGTTTATTAATAAAATTAATTTAAGTCCAATAAAATCGAAGTTATTTTGATTCTTATAAGTTTTATCAAACCATTAGTTTACTTTTTAAAATATGAGATTAAATTTTGCTTTATGAAACCCATAAAAATAGGAGAAATTAGTAAAATAAATTTTTTTAGGCTTGAAATTCATTCAAAATAGGAATAAGAAACGATTTGTATAATTTCATGAGGACAAACAACATTTATCTTTTGTACTTGAATAATATAAATACTCGTGTTACAGACAAGTCATTCGATTCAATGCTTTTACAATAACTTTAATGTGTTTTCTAACTATGCTTGCATCACAAATGTGTTATAAATTTTCTGTGATATTCAAAAGACTGAGTCTAAAACTTTTCAGGGTAATATTTAGTGTTTAAACTTGTAGTAGGTTTTGTCTTATGCTATATGGAAATTTTATTTCTGAATTTTTTTCTGTAGGTTAGGCTTTAGTCAATCAAGTTAATTTTCATTATTTATTATTAATCTCGTATTAACTAATTGCTACAATAAATTCCATTTATGCAGAACATCAATATAGTAATTTTCTTTCATTCTATAACTTCTCCCCGGTATTATGAACTTGTCTTTGAGACCGATAACACTTTTTTTTTTTTTTTTTTTTATCATTGAAGATGTTTCATGGAAATGCCGATGAATACAAATCAGTGACATTTTAGGTCAATTAAATTACAGTTTATAAACCTGTCCAAATACAATTTTTTACAAGAATTAAATGCTGGTTTTGTTTGTTTTTCATGTTATTAAGTTCTAACTTTATTGAAAAAAAAACGTTGTAAAAACAAATTGCAGTAGACTAGAGAAAATCCGGAATAACTTTTTGATACCTATCGATATATTCGAAGAGAATAAAATAAAATTTGTAAAATGCAGTTAAAATATAGCTTTTAAATGCTACATTTTTAATTTTTATGTAATTAAATGCCAAATTGATCCAAAAAATTCCGCAATATTCGTTAGACAATCTGGAATAATTTTATGATGTAGAAATTCAGAGAAAAATCAAATTATATTTCTTAAATGCTGATTATAAACATTATTCAGCACAAGTCGTTAAAAGCCATTTTTGTTTGTTTGTATTTGTGTATTTAAATGAAGAGTTAATTGAAACAATTTAGTTATCAGCAATTTTGAATAATTCAAGACATGTGTGATAACTCTGAATATTTCATTAATCATTTTAGAATAAGTTCTTTTGAGTTTTAGGAAGATCGTTCTTCCTAAGATTGTCTTTTGTAAAATTGTTTGAATTTCAATAAGATAATCTAATGTGAATGAAAAGCTCGTACGTAAAAATCTCACACACTTTCTTTTTCTTCCTGCCTCCTTTCTTTCTTATTTGCATGTTAAAATCAAATGGGTTATTGTATGTTGGTAATATTTTTGTTTACTTTTTTCCTTTTTACTCATGGCATAAAAAATTGAAAGGAGTGAAGACTCCACTGGATTTTCACATGAGTATTGTTTCATTATTATTATCTAATATAAATTTCTTTGTTGTGCTCAATCCTTTTTAATCATTTTCGAGTTTTTTCCCCCTTGTTCTTAATACTGTTTATTATTATATATTTTGAAATATCATTAAATTTTGTTGTACATGAGATAAAAATAATTACTATTATTATCTAGCGTTTATTGCGAAAATAATGTTTTAAAATTCTAAAATTCCACACCAACTTACTAAAAACTGAAAAAATTTCTAAAATGATTAATAATAGCTATATTTTAAAAATGTGGAAAATGTAATTCAAAAATAGCTTGTAAAGTTCATGAGACAAGTAACGTTTTTCATTTGTTGTTAAACAAATGAATAATGCATGATTTAATAAACCCCCAAAAAGAATTCTCAGGATGTAATAATTCATTGGACTTAAATTTCAGGATTTCACAATTCATTAATTCTCACCTTAAATTCTATGCTATGATGGGCAACCACGTTGTCAACATAATATCCACATTTTCAAAAAATTTCAATTTTGAAATTGAATTTTAAAATATTGAGTGTGCTTATCTACTCTTTTTAGTTCCAACTCTGATCAATAGATGGTAGCACAGTTCTACTGATGTCAATTCCTTTCTAAAATACAATTAATCTCTTGCGTTTCATATAAATTTTATTTTCCAATCCAATTATTCTTTCAAGAAGAACTTAGGTGAAAAAGACATTATTTGAACCACCATTTATTGTTTTTGAGCGTAAATACCTCATTTTTTAATATCTTAGAGGATTTCAGATGACGTCACGAAATGCGCCTTTGAAACCGCACCCCCTCTCTCGGTTCTCTTAGGAGACCAATCATGAGAAGGCGAAATGCGAGCCGTGCTCCCAAATAGACCAATCGCGTTGCTCCTTTCCGGAGAATCCGCTCTTTTCGCCTGTGACGTCATTTTACTTGATATCGATCTTTTCTGTGCTCCTTTTGTTTATGATAAAAAATCAATTTTTTTTAAAAATTAGGTTACTCTTTATCCTAAACTTAGATGAAGGGTTAAATTTAATATCTTCAATTAATAATCCCGTAATTATATGAGCCCCAGGAGTCAGCAGACCCCGGCTCTTTTCATAAGCGTTTGCGGCTCTTCGGACTTCTGCTTCTATGTATTAAATGTATGTATAGTCTAAGTGAGATAGGTGAGCAATTTTGATTGAATTGGATTGGAACACGTGTACTAGCACAAATGCTTTGGACCTTTTCTAAAATTCAAGTTTTTGTTCGATAAAAAAGAAGAACCCTCTTAGTATGAAAAATCCAATTCAATTTCTCGATTCAAGTGGAAGCTATTAAGCAGCTGTGTAAAACAGAAACAGTAATATCTCATAAATGAAAGAGTTTGCCTGAAACATGACGCGATAAGAAAAAAATATGTATAGCCTTTGCTGTTCTGGCAAACGTACTCATGCGAACAAACGTTCCCTTCCATGAATGAATCAAATAAAAAGTAAGGTGAGAAGCAACTAAAATCTAAAGCAGCTAGCAATTTGCCACAGAAAACAAAGCTTTCAAATGCCATGCAACATTGTCTTTCTACTTAAAATTTTGAATAAAGAATCTTACAATTATATAAATGTACTTACTATACATACATAAATATACATACATGGGCGTACGGAGCATCTCGACCAGGGGGATTTCAGTTAGTGGTACTTTAAAATATTTGGTTTAACTCAAGAAAAATCAATGGAATTTTTTTAGGAAAATGCGACAGGTTTCATATTCGATTAAAATAAAGTTCGTAAACTTTATAAATAAAAATGATTCACGTCACACATAAAGACAGTTTTATATGAGAATGAGATTAATTACTTATAATAGGCTAATAAAATTCCTAATTATTACATGCAGGAATTATCTATATCAATTTTAATTATCGGTGAAAACATGTAGTTCCAAAATAAAGTACTTCCGCTGTTATTGGTACTGAAATTATTTCACGAAGCAATTCTTATCATTATAATTTTTTGACATTGGTTGTTTCTTGCATTTCGGCTCTGAAGTAAAATATGTCTTTGATAGTTCTTATTTTTAAATGAAAGAAACATTTTACTTTCTTAAGTAAAACTATTTCTATAATAAAAAAAAAAATTAAGTAATGTATTGTAAAATGTAATGTAAAAATTAAGTAATTTAATAATGATCGAGTGGATTGCTAATGAGTGTATTTATGTAGTTAAATGCCAACTTGACCGAAAATATCTGTAATAGGCTTTTTGGCTATTTGGAATTTATGTATGATATTTAATTTGAGATAAACTAAGTTAAATTTCTGTATAAATATATATTTTTTTTAAATTGGTTAAATGCGGGTTGTTTTTTCTTTCTCTATGTAAATGCTTACTTGGCTGAAAATAACTCTTAATTATAGGAATAGTTTGATTGTACACGGAGTAGGAAGGAACCAATTTAGAATGTGTTGTAGCGTAGGCTATAAATAACCCCTCCACAGACTAGTTTTGAACCCCGTTCGTTTCCCAGCTTCCCATTCATTGGAAATATACAGCTTAAAAGCAATAAAGAACAAAATCAGGTGCGGCAAAGTTGAATCCTCTTTTGAGGTATTGTCGATCCCATGTCATGGATATTTTGGAATTTATGGCCTAGCTGTGTGACGGCCGACACCGACTTGCACGGGGGAAAGACGGACATTGTCCACTTCGAGCGAATAGTGTTGCAGGGGACAAAACGGAGTTTCTCTTTAATTGGGTTGTTCTTGGAAAAAAGGAAAATAACTCAAAAGGAAGGCGGGGGAGAGACCTACCCGAGGTCTTAAAAAGGGTGAAAGAGAAGAAGAGGAGGATTCCTGCTAGGGAGCGGAGAAAGCGATACAGCTATAAGTGGGAGGCGATTGCCTTCGTTTGCTAATGGAGAACTTAATCGAATACTGAGATATTGGAGTTTTTTTGAACTATAAGTGTTTAGACGTGCTGTGTAGATATATGCGTTTTGCCTCGGTGCTATGTAATTAGATGTGTAGCATGGTGTAAAAAGAATCTAGGCGGAAAAGATTAAACTTAAGTTAATCTTTGTTAAATAAAGAATTATCGCCTCTTAAGCTGTGTGATCCCTTGTTTACCATTTCATTCTACACATTCAGGGATCACGACGTTACAGTGTTTATGATATGTCATAACCTTATGTAACTTGTGATTATTTTTGAACGAGTTCTTTTGATTTTTAATAAGATTATCCGTTCTTCGTTGGCTGAATTTCTATCTTGTGTTTTCGATGCTCTTATAAACATCGTCATGCATTTATCTATCTTGCCACTGAAATTAAATAATTCTTATTAATATACATATTAAAATTAGTAAATTTTCAATTAAATTATTGCCATTATTTTTCGGCATTTGTTACTAAAAATATGCTTATGAAATTCTTAGATTCCAGAATATCTTGTTAACCAACAACAACAACAAAATAAAGGACAAATTTCTGAAATAATAACTAAATTTTATGTTTGAAAGTGATGTAAAATATAAGTAAAAAGTATTTTCTTCAGCTTATATGAAGACTAGTAACATCCTCCCCCCCCCTTCTTGACGAAATAAAAAAAAATATGTGTTTAAACAGATATTCGCAAATTTTTTTTTTTTTTTTTTTGCATTATTATATAAAAAGTTTGCATTATTATATTTTGTATGTTGCTATTTGTGTTGTTTAAAGGCCTGTTCAGAAAATCCCCCCTTTTTTTTAAACTTATATTATCAAATTAAATTTGAAGTATTATAAACAATGTGAATTATCCAAATGTTGTATTGGAATTTTCTGAATTTTTTTTATATGTCGGAAATTTATCAGCAGTCGTATAATTTTTTTTAATATTGGATTTTGGTCATTAATTACAAATTAGAGCAATCAAATCTATTTTGGCAAAAAATAAAATTACAATTATCATTTGAATTTGTATTTTTTTTTTTTTTTTTCGTTTTTATATTTCTTAATTCTTTTAATTAACTTTTTTAAATATCTTGTAATTAATGAGTTTAAATCTATATAAAATATAAACATTTTTTTAAATATTTCTAATTAAAAAATTTTTTATTTTAAATAAAAAAAAATTGCATTGTTACCCATAAAAGTAAATGTTAAAATTAACTAGTTAAATATTAAATTTTTTAAAATTTTCTTATGTTTTTTTTCTCATAATCATAACTAATTAAACAATTTTTTTTAAAAAAATATTATCTGAATTGTAAGTAATAATTTTTTAAAAAATGTAAACTGTGTTCCTAAAAATGCGGTTGAATTTCCAACTGTAGTTATTGATTTCTTATATATATATATATGTGTGTGTGTGTGTGTGTGTGTGAGAGAGAGAGAGAGAGAGTTTAAAGTGTGCCTTATGAATGACTATAAAAATAGGAAAATTCGTAAAATTCAGAATATTTTTCATGACTGAAATTCATCCAAAATATGAGTAGTAAATAATTTGTGCTTTCTCATGAGAACTAGCGACCTTTATTTCTTGTGTGAAATAAATACACGTGAGTTAGTAAAGTGATTTGTTAGAATAATTTTACAATCATTGTAATGTATTTTTTTTTCTCTTTGCTTGCATCATTGGTTTTGTCATTAGTTTTTGTGTGATTTAAATACAGAATTTGAAATTTTTCATGTATTGGTTAGGCATTTGTGAATCATGTAAATTTTCATTATTGATGATTAATCTCGTATAAACTTTAATTACAACGAAGAAATTCATTTAGGCAGAAAATTAAAATAGTAATATCTGTTCTGCTTATAAGTTTGTTCAAGTTTTATATAGTTGTCTTTGAGACCAGTTGCAAATATTTACCACCGAACGTGTTTAAAAAAAAAGGCCGATAAATTCCAGTTATTTAAAGTCTAGGAAAGTTAAATTACATTTCTAAAAGGCTGTATAAATAAATAAATAAAAAAAAAAAAAAAAAAAAACTGGGGGGAAAAAAAACCTTTCATGCAGTTAAATGCAAATTTAATCGAGGAAAAAAACAACTGATATAAGCTGGAAAACATTTAAAATAACATTACAATATCTAAATTCTTTGACAGTTACATTACGTTTGTAAAATGCTATAAAAATATAGTTAATTGGTTCTTTTTTTAGTTTTTATGTATGTAAATGCCAACCTGATTCACAAAAGTCTGCAATAAACATAAGATAATATAAAATATATTTAACATTGCTAAAGTTTAGAGAAAATGAAATTATTTTCCTTAAATGTTGTATAAATATAATTTTGAATGGAAGCTAAATGCTGAATTTTTTGTTTGTGTATATTTAAATGCCATATTCTTTGATACAAGTTTGCAATTGATAATAATGAATACCTTTGTGTTATCACATCACTCTTAAGTAATACTTTAATTTTTAGAACCTTTTCTTTTGAGATTTAATCAGATTGTATATTTTCAGTAAGTTTAATTTCTGTGCTGTGTGTTCAATGCTTTTTGATCTTTTTCGTTGATTACTTCTTTTTTTTATGAAGCATTCATTACAATTGGTATACATGAAATATAAGAAATTTCCTATATTTTCTAGTATATTGCCGAAAATAATTTTTAAATTTCTTACTTTCGAGCCAGTTATATTAAAATCTTTCAAATGTTTGAAAAGTTGTAAAATCATTAATAATTAAAATATTTGAAAAATATAAAAAATATAATTCAGATTGAACTTGTAATGTTTATGAGACAAGTAACATTAATACTTGTTCTTGGAACTGATTTTGTAATTAACCATTGGTGTAATTAAAAATCATGTTAAATTGGATTATTGGTGTTCAAACTGGTATCAGGATATAGGACATAAATTAACAAAATTTTATATCAAAATTTTTATCTATCGCTTAGGAAGTTAACAGATTTATAAACTTTATTAATTGATTAACAATTTCGTATTAACTATATAATTGCAATTGTCAAATGCCTTTAAGCGGATATTTCGAACTAGTAATATTTGTTCCACTTAGGTTTCTCTTCTGTGTTTGTTTGTTTTTTAAATACTTGTTTTTGATACCAATAACACTTTTTTTGTACCACTGAAAACTATTTTATGGAAGTGTCGGGGAATTTCAGTCAATTAAATTACTGGGACAGTTGGAATTACATTTCTAAATTACTGAGCAAATAATAACTTTTATAGGAATAAAATGCTGGTTTTTTATTAAAATAAATGCCAACTTCATCCAAAAAAAATTGCAATAGGCTTGAGACAAAGAACCACTATATGATATCTAAATTATCTAAGTTCATAGACAATTAGATTATGTTTGCAAAATGCTGTAAATATATATATATATATATATATATATATATATATATATATATATATATATATATATTTACAATTAGTTTAAAGCATCCTTTTTAGTTTTTATGTAATTAAATGTAAACTGATTCAAGAAAGTGTGCGATAGGCGTGAGATAGTTTGGAATACTTTTATGATTTCTAAAATCTGACAAAGTCAAATAGTTTTGCTTTAAAAATGTACAAATAATGTATGTCATGTATTTAAATGTCATGAAGATCGAAACAACTTTGCTATAGACAATTTGATATGCCTGTATAATAGCTGACTATTTATTAATTATGTAGAACTAGTTCTTTTGAGTTATAGAAAGATTATCTATTTTTATTAAGCTGAATACCTATGTTGCGTGTTCAATGTTTTTATGGGTATTGTTATTCGTATATTTGTCTTACTATCAATGTTGATTGGTAAGTTTTAATAATAAACTCATTAAAATTCTTCATGTATAGAAGAAAAAACAGTTATTCTTATTTTCCAGTATTTATTAATCAAAATAATCTTTTAAAATTCTTAACTTCCAATATTGTGTTTCAAAACCATGCAAAATCTAATTCAGAAATACCTTGTAATATGTGTGAGATAAATAACATTACTATTTTTATCTTGAACAAACGAAGAAGTTATAGGTTAGTAAAAACTCATTTGGTACAATAATTTCAAAGCATTCTTTCCTCGGTTTTGCATTGTAAATATCCATTTGTATGTGTGTGTATACAATTTAAAAATATGCTCTGACATTATTTTAAATATTTAGTAATTAAAATTGTAACAAGATATGTGACATGTAGATTATTCAAATTTTATATTAAAATTTTTCATGTGTTGGAAAAGTAGTTGTCAATTACTTAAATTTTCATTATTTATTATTGATCTCGTATTCACTAATCTGAGTAGTTAAATAATTTTAGATGGGTTATTAAATTGAGAATATCTTTTTAATTAATAATTTTTCCTTTTTATATACTTGTTGGTAATAATACTAGCTCTTTATTATCATTCTTAGTGTGTCATTGAAATTTCCTGGAAATTAAGTGAATTATAAATTTTGGAACATAGACTTGTCTAAATGATCATAAATGTTTCAAGAGTCACTCCCTTTTAATATGTGTGATAGTAACTCTCTTCTGCATTTAAAATTAAAATGTGTGTGTGAGAGAGAGAGAACCGTTTTATAATATATTTTTTAAATAACAGTTACGACGAGACATTTTCGAGTTGGATTGATAAAGAAAAAAAAAAAAAATTGAATTGTAAATATTAACTTTTTTGAACATTATTATTACCGGATAACTTACAATGTGATTACGTAAGTAAAATAATAATTCTTATTAAGTTTACAGTCACCATTTTTATTTAGAATCAAATGTTGAACCTCTTGTAAAGGTGATCGGATTTTACTAAAATATTGATTAATAATAGAAAAAGAACCACTTTTCATCTAGTAGATACATGAAAGAAGAATATGTCATTTACTTAAATTGTTCATTTTCAAAATGTTATTTAAACTAATTGATCAAACAAAAATTTGTGTTTCTTCTGTCAGAACAAAAGTGAAATCTGAAACTGTGAATAGAATACATATCACAAGATGGTAATCTCATTAATATTTACTGGGTTAAAGTTCATCAAAACTGTATAAAGCAAACCTGCATTTCGAAGTTGGAATAACTTATATGTTTCTGTCCCGGATACTTTCCTAAAATGGGTGCTTCAAGAACATATACTAAAATGACTGTTGACACTGGAATTTTTACTAAATTGTTCAAACCAACAGTTAACTATAAGATACGCCTATAATATAATTAATAAGTATGCGATAAGCTTATTTGTCAAATTACTGCATTAATCCAGTTGGGAGTATTTGTGGTTACTGGAAAGGTGTAGGAGTATCAGTTTTCAGATTAAATTCCAACTATCACGAAACTGATACTAGGCTCAAATTTAGGTTTTCAAAAGAAAATTGGCTAATTACTAATTATTTTCTCTTCTCTTCTTTCTCAAAAAACTATCTTGTACAAATTTGGCCATTAAATTAGGTGGTCAATCGTCCTCCTCTTGTAGATTCTGTCCTCCCTCGAAAAGTGTTCTCCTTTCTGTCATCCTTTTCGATTCAGGTATGCCGCGCCGAAATGTTAAGCGTCATGTGACCGAATAGTTCGGAAACACGCGATTATGAAACGCATGCGCAGGGCGTAGGAGAACTTCCAAATGTCTGGCACTTGTCTCTCACCGTTGCCTCTAAATGATACTTCGTGTTCACTTCTAAGGGAAATACGAAATTATTTCTTACTCTGTAAATATTATATTCGGGTAAGTACAATTCACATTTTAATAATTCAATATTATACAACTCTGTTTTCGACATAAATATAAAATAATTTAAATATAGATTTCGTTTAGTTTTATTGCTTTTGTTTTTAAAGTCTTAGTTTTTATTTATTTTATTTATTCTTTATGTGTTTGCATCGTTCGTTTAGCTCTATATTTTATTTTTAATTTCAATGAGGGGATGGAAAAATCAAGATAGAGGAAATGCCATCAAATGATCAATTGAAAAAAGAATTTCCATTCCTCATATCAAAGAGAGACACCATTGTTTTCTGTAATATTTGCAGAGGAGAATTTTGTATTGCAGTTGGAGGCAGACGAGTTATAACGAAACAAATGAACACCTACAAACATAAGCAATCATTAGATGCACCAGCTTCCAATAATAAAGTAACAAATTTTCTTAAAACTTGTAACTATTCTGAAGATGAAAAACAGATAGCTGTAATGGAGGGAACATTTCCATTTCATACCATGATTCACAATCAAAATTTTCGTAGTATTAATTGCATAAATAAATTATTGAAAGTTAATATTTGTCCATATTGCGATCTTATATGCAGTTGAACTGAACGTTACTGATACGATAGTACCTGTCTTTTACAAGTGCTCTTTTTGCATCTGTATCTGTGTCGCTAAACCATACAATTGTTGTGTTTCAGTTGGTGCTGTTACTATCCAAGCACTGCTATGTGTGTGTCTTCTTGTCTTGAATATTTGTGAATAAAGTGTCAATTGCCATTATTCTCCGTGTTGGACTAATTTCTCCTTCATCCTCGGGCACGATTGAATTTTTGTAACAATATTTACTAAAAACAGAGGTAATGGGGAGGGGGGAATCGGGGTCGTGAGGGATCGCGTTTTGAATGGAACAATACGGAATTAATATCTTAAAGGAGGTTAAAGAAATTCTTGGCCTTCCGGCCACTGCATCCAACCACTATGTGTGGGGCAGCCGAGATCTTGGGTGAGTTGGATCTTGGTTGTCCGTCTGCTGCCATGGGCTCCTATCTGTACC
The DNA here is from genome assembly GCA_019974015.1 of Nephila pilipes. Taxonomy (NCBI): domain Eukaryota; kingdom Metazoa; phylum Arthropoda; class Arachnida; order Araneae; family Nephilidae; genus Nephila; species Nephila pilipes. The sequence continues at coordinate 29,972 of BMAW01071878.1, forward strand.
TCATAGACTCGGCATTTAAACTTCTAAATTCTCCTGATAAGGAAGTGGCCAACTTAGCGCTTGCCCAACTGACTAGAACTGTTAGATATAGAATTCAACGAGATCCAACAAATCATGATCTCGCAAGTTTCATGTCAGGAAGCATGGAAGCTGACTTCAATTCGTCCACCAATGCCAGACAAAACACCTGGACCCAAGCGCGGAAAGCTTCCAGCAGAATTGGTGTCACCTGGTCTTTCGCAGATGGAATTCCCTCTGTACAAAAAAACGACGTTCAACTGAGACCTCATATGAGGAAAAGAGTGATGAAGAACCTGCCCAAGCTTCTTCGATATTATGAAGTACAAGAACTTCTTGAATTTCGAGCACAGGGTAAGGTAATGGGACTGTGTTCAGTTGGCCAGGGCGAGTTCCCATTTTCTGACAAATGGGAAATACACTCGCTTTGCTGACTGGCGATTCATACATAGGGCACGCCTTAACCTGGTTGCACTTAATGCACAACCATGGAAACCACTAAATGAAAGAAGGTGTACGAAATGCTACTACGAAAAGGAATTTAGTTTAGTTTAGTTTAGTTTTTATTAACGTCGCACTAGAAGCAACATGAGGGCTATTGGCGACGGACCTCGTAATTTTGAACCACGGTCAAGTGACGAGGATGACACCTGAGCTGGCACCCCCCTCTCCTAACATCCTACGAAAAGGAAAACCTACAACATGTTATTAACCATTGCCCCTCTTACTCTGCTGCGTGGCAACAACGCCACAATTCAATTGTTGACAGAATAAAAAAAAGTTGTCACTTACAGAGGGACTCTTAATCTCCGAAAATCAGGAGTGTGGCTTTTCTGGTCTGCGACCTGACTTGGTAGTTCATCTGAGCGGGAAGATTTTTATTATTGATGTCACCGTCCCATTTGAAAACCTCTCCCTACATTTGAAAAAGCGAGGTGTGTAAATAATGAAAAATACTCTCCTCTCATTCCAATATTCAAATCGCGTGGATTCAAAGAGGTCGAGATCATCACAATTTGTGTTGTTGCCCTTGATGCTTGGGACCCAAAAAACGATAGGTTCCTGAAAACTGTTTGTTCAGGAGGGTACCTAGGCCTTCTAAGAAAACTTTGCGTTTCGGATACAATTAGATGGTCAAGGGATATTTTCGTTTCCCACCTAACTGGCAAATACCAGTATCAAAAATTGGAACAGCACTACTCTTCCCCAATCCGGGTAAGAGTCCCCAGCTGATTCTTTGTAAATTTTTGTTTTAATTTGTCAAAAAAAAAAAAAAAAAAAAAAAAGCTATTTGTTCTTCCTTTTCCTCTCCCCTTCTCATTTCTGTTTTTTTTCCCCAATTTCTTTGCAAGAATTGTGACCTTAGAAGTTTTACTATGGCTCCAATTTCTTGTGGCATTATTAACTCGTTATCTGGTTAAAATAGGCATCATTACATTATGATGTGGTGTTTTAACATTACGTACAAGCACTATTACGAGGAGTTATGCCCCTGGTGGAAATTAACTAATATTCTTCTGTCTAGATTAATGTTTTACTAAATTTCTATGTGTGGAAATTAAGATTAAATATAGATTTGGGATGTCATCGAGTATGCTTCGAAGATAGAGGGCCAGCAGTCAATCGACTGCTTCTACTCTGTCTGAGATGAACATGACGAGAGTGGGAGAAATTGAAAAGATGGATAGGACTGAGTGAAAAAACTGCTTAGGTAGGACGAATGGAGAAACGACCTGTGCAGTTTTGGCTGCGCAAGTAGGCTGGTTAAAAGGAACGAAATAGAAGGGATGGGAGAGTGGTTTTGAGTGCGGAGAGATGGTGAAAAACCGACTCCAACTCCTGCAACAGGGGAAAGAGTTGAAAGACGTTCGGAAAGGATAGGAAGGGGGGGGGGGGGGACCGATGTTCAGAAAAAACGGTCCCCAGGAGGGAAAGAGAGATTGAAACTTGAAACGTTTTGGAAAGAAGTTAGATCAGCTGATCGAGGAGAAAAGTGGGTCAATCGCTATTTTCTTCAAAAAAGGGAATTTAGCGTGAATGCAAGGTTGGCTATATATGATTTGTTTCGCGTAGATAGAGGGCTTGACTATTGAATGTACTATTGCTGTGGTTTTCAATAGATTAAAAGAAGGTAATTGAGATTGTGAGATAATTTTAGAGATTGAGAGGATTTGAAGTTCTTTATGAAGATTGCGGACTGCCATATATCGGGGGTGGGGGCTTGAGCTGTTGATCGAAGGAAAAGGTTTAGGGTGCGTTGCACGTGGTTTCTATTTATTTTGGCGGTGATTCCCCAGTTTTGACTGCCGTAGGTGATGATCGGAAGGATGTAAATCTTGTAAAAAAAAGACGTTTGTTTTGGAGAGATATTTTAGATTTCTTTCCCAGCAGCGCCTGGAGAAAATAGAATTTTTTCGAGGCTTTTTCAATCGCTTGAGTGATATGTTCTTGGAAGTGAAGTTTGCTATCTAGGTGGAGACCTAGATAGGTGGCATGATCGGTCCATTCTATGTAGTCATCAAAAAGGCTAATTGCAGATGGTTAAGCTATTGTCCTTGTACTTTTGGTGAACAGGACAGCAAGGGACTTGTCGGCATTGATGGAAATTGTCCAGAGGGAGAGCCAGTCTTCTGAGATTCCCACGTAGTCCAGCAGGTTATTTTGAGTTTTGAGGATGGAACTATGGCTCCTCAAGATTGTCACATCGTCGGTGAAGAGGCAAACCTCTACTTGTGGTGAAGTGGGGAAATCGAATGTGCAAATTTCGAATAAAAGAATGATAACAAACTGTCCTGCGGGCAGCCGGCAGAGATAAGATGGATTTTTGAAGTGTGAAGATGAAGTTTGAACTGAAAAGTTCAATTGTTGATATAGCTTTTGATGAGCCGGATCAGGTAGTCAGGAAAATGAAGTTGTATTAGGAGATAGATAAGTCCCTCGATCCAGATGCGATCAAACGCTTGCTGATCATCGAGGAAGATACTGCCCGTTGCTATTTAATTACTCAAGTTAGAATTGATATAGTTGGTTACTCGGAGAAGTTGGTGGCAAGTAGAGGTTTCCTCTTGGAATCCATGTTGATGAGTCGGGAGTTTGTATATTCATATCACTCATAAACATACAAACACTTATAAGAAGCATTAATAGCCCTGGCTACAGTTTCCGTACTAAAGAAAGGGGAAAGCTCCATCTATTGTGAGGAGTAATGTGCGTTACCAAAGGACAGGCGAATTACTTGTACACTACTTGATTTATGGAGCATAAGTAAATTGTTCTCTCATGAAAGAGGAATTGGATACGTTTTCTGTTTCTCAATTTTCATTGTTTTCCTTGATTTGAAAGTGAGAACCTCTTTGATGTTTTTAAGGTGTTTTTTTTTAAATTTAATTTTATTCAATTTTTCTTACATTTGTGTTTTGATAGCCATTATGAAGGTTGAAAATGATGCCACCGTGCATTACATTCCCCCTGCTAGACGTGGACAAGCCAGAAGTAAGAAGTATTTTCATTGTTTCAACAAATAGTCATTTTTCACATTCGAGAACATTTTTATTCTTTGTTCTTCACACTTAATTTCAAAAAATCAATTTCTACTATTTTTTTTTTTTTTATCCAACCATTTGATTAAAAAAGATATCGACAATGTTATTTTTTTTATCCTACCATTTAATTCATAAAAAATCAACAATGTAAAATATTTTCATCCAACTCTGAATACCAAGAATTCAAAATTTGGTTCAGTAGTTTCATGAAAATATAAATTTTAATGCAAATTGCCTCATGACTCTTTTAATCTCCATACATTTTAAAATACTGTATGAGCTGAATTTCGGCTTCACTTGCCCAGAGCTGCGTTTTAGTTATCGGAAAAAATAATTTAATGTAATAATTTAAAGGAAATTATATAACAGGCAAATGAAATTCTTCCTTCATAATAAATTTTCTAAGAAGATTTAATAAAATTTTAGACCAGAGTTATACTTTTCTTTCCATTCCGAGAAATTCTTTCCTTTATTCTTTTTGCGGCTCTTTGAAAGAAAAATTATTTGTTGCTTAAATATTAACATTTCTGAAAAGAATATTATTGTAAGCCTACTTGATATGATATCTAGAGTAAAATATTACTTCTTATTAAATTTATTGTCACTTCTTTTGCAAAATTTTATATTTAATATCTGCAAGAATTTTTTCTATGGCCAAATTGCAATGTGGTTTTGCATTTATAAAATATTAATTCTTCAAGTTTATTTTCACTACTATTTTTAGTTTAAAATTTTTAGTCCAATAGAAATTTAATCTGGTTTTTCTTACTTATGCATTGGTGATACAAAAAGGGTATTTTTTCCCCTTTTTTGAGACATAAAAAGTTAAATAATAATTTTTTTTTTCATAAAATTGCACGTTGGAACTGTTTTACAAATGTTTTGTATGTGCTTCTTGAGTCAAAATGGGATACAATTCTAAAATTATTAAGTTACTAAGTCTCAAAGAAATCCCTTAAAAATCCCTCAGTTACTGTCAAACTCTCTATCGAGTTTAAAGCAGTAGTTACATCATCTGATATCAATGACCTATTAAGAAATATTTATGAGATTAACACAAAAACTCGTGGCTGGCGGTTTTAGTCGAGTCGAGGGTGTTCGAGCTTTGATGCCTCTAAAAACCCGCCATGTAATGGGCTGATTCATGTTGAATCTGTCTACTTCACATGACACGGGTTCAAAATAAAGAACCAATAGCCATCGTATTGATTCTAAATACGACATTAATAAAGAATCAATTCGTACAATTCGTTCAATCAAAGTACCTCATAATTTCGAATCTCGATCAAGAAATGAGGATGATATCTGAACTGGTACTCAACTCTCCTTCCACACCTAGCCAGTGGCCACGGTGGCCAAGTGGTCATGTTCACGGACTCGTGGCTGGTGGTTTTCGTCGAGTCGTGGGTCCGAGTCCTAATGGCACAAAGCATCCACCGTGTAGCTGTGGCTGATGCACGTTAAATCTGTCGAGGCTCAAAGTCCTCTCGTGAAGTGGAGTGGCAGTTTGGAGAGAGAGAGAGAGAGGTACCAGCTCAGGTACCTCTCTTCTTCAATTGACCAAGGGTAAAATTTACTCTGCACGTCGCCAATTGCCTTCGTGTTGCTTCTAGTGCGACGTTAATAAAACGAAACCTATTCACAAATACTCTATAAAATGAGATAGATAAAGTCAATTTTTATTTTAATCTGTAAGAATGTAAAATAATTGCTCAGAAATTTTAAAACCGCTTTGTAACTGTTAAAAATTTGATGATTCTATCGTTGTTGTGACTTTTTCCCCATTGTTTAGTCGAAAGTTGGAGCAAGTCCTTGAGACCAAAAAATTTAGCATTATTTTGAGATTCGAAAGCTGCACTAATGAAAAACAATAATTACTTTTATGTAGTACATTAAATATGTTTTTAAATATTTGGAAAACTCAGATTAATTCCCTTTTCAGTGTCAATTAAAACACATGAAAATAATTCTTCATATCTAACTTTTCAAACTAAATTTTTTATTTTTTAAAAAACAATTTTTAACAATTTTGTCTTTTCAAATTATGCATGTTCCTTAGTTTAAAACTGGGATAAATAATTCTTTTTGTAAAAATTTGCTGAAGAAAATATGTTAAAAAAGGCTGACTGGCATCAGATGCGAGTTGAAGAACCATTTGTTTCAAACGAGGATAAAATTCTTGAAATAATTTCTATTCCTTCCTTTCCTTTCCTTAGAAAAGGAAAGAAACGTTCCAAGGAGGAATATTCTAATACCTCCTAAGAGTATTAAACCACAAATTCATACATATTTTTCTTCTAAGATTATCAAATCGCAAATTAATAACTATTTACTATTTGAAAATTGGAATGATATCTATCAAGAAATATAGAAGGAATTATTATTTTAATATATTGTATTTAAGTATAACAGTTATTAGATTTCAATACATATATTTAGCTTTATTCATTATAATAGAAAATTCTAAAGCAGAGAAAACGGAATATTTTTCTAAATGAAAAAAAAAAAAAAAAAAAAAATCAAAAGTGAAAAGTATATATTTTATTATAGTGAAAATTTGGATAAGTTTGAATTTTCAGTTTTTAATAGCATACAATTTTATCTTTCAATTGTAAGGAAATAAGAAAATAAAATATTTCAATTTTTGTTTTAATGAATTTAATTACATGATTCTTCTCACAATCACGCGGCGTATTATGAGAAGATTAATTGAAGAAAAGTTAGTCTGCATTTCATCTACCTAAAAAAATAACGAGGTCCGTCGCCAATAGCCTTCGTGTTGTTTTTAGTGCGACGTTAATAAAAACCAAAACCAAAAATTCATCTACCTCAAAATAATTAATGGAAGTCCTTTTCATTTAGAAAATTATTTCAATTGGAATGATAACTTGTATATTTATAAAGATCATGCATACTTTTTTTTTTTTTTTTTTTTTGTATATTGATCATAATCCTACATTTCAGGCGGTACTTTTGAAAATGCTCCGGAGAATGCTACCTTTAAAATACGAAGACTGCTATTGATTTTTAGGAGTCCCTTTGAAGCAGTCATGCTTCTTTTAATGGTTATCAGGAGCCCTCATGGAAGATATAGTGCTTGGATTAGGAGATTTATAGTAAGCAAATGTTTATTTTTCAGCAATGCATGATACTATTAAAAATGCTATGAAATCATATTGCTAGAATATATAATTAGATGAAAACATATTTTTCAGACATAAAAGAGTTTATGTTACGAGATATTTTCCTGACGGAAAGTTTTATATAAAAACCCGTTAATTGATTTTTATAAAATTCAATTAATTATTATTAAAATTAGAAATAGGGAAATTTAATTTACAGCATAATATACAACAGAAATAAAAATGCCATTGAGATATTTATGCGAATAAAACTACTGAACTATTTGTTTGAAAAATTTTTAAGATTTTGAGTAAGAATTTTTTATTTATTAACTTTTTTTTTAGAGATGAATATGATTCCAAATACCTAAAGCACTGTAAAAAGGTTAAGATTGTTTTGCCTGCTTATTGGCGAGAAAAGAACTGCTATACCAATCATTGCATTTACCCGCTCAAAACATAAAAGAAGATCTTCCTCTCATCCAAATGCAAATTCAAGTACATGTCTCAAAATCCAAAAATTTTAGTATGCAGAAATTTTTTTTCCCGAAGTTTCGTTCTTTAAAGGAGTATGCAATGCTTTCTTCTTCCAGTATCAAAACGAATATAAAACTGTCTTGCGAAAATCTAAATCAACGAACCAGGTGCCCTTCTCCCAAGTTCTCATTTTCTCAAAAGTCAAAAAACGTCGATCGTAGAAAAAAAAAATAAACATGAAGCTCTCTCTTCCAAAGTAGAAGTATTAATATCATCTCAAATCGGTTCTGCATTTCCTTCTTGCCCTATAGATAATTCAGATCAATCATTAAGCTCATAAACCTGTAACAAAGAACTAAAAATACTTCCTATCCCGTTAGATAATCCCAAAGACAATTGTCCTGTTTGATATGTATACAAATCTTTCTTGAATTTAAACTTGCTGCCGCAAGGAATGGACGATCTTCTTAAATTCAACATCTAAGTTCAAAAATAGTTAAACATGAGGTACAAAAAAAAAATGGAAACTATATAACTCTTCCTCCTAACACTGTATTCAGATGCCTAAGGGGTGTCAAGGTCACTCATTTTCGTTTCTCCTCCATCGGTTACTGTAGTAGCAACTAATGTTTTTATCCGGATTGTATTTATTTTCAACAATTCAGCTTACGTCTGAATTTTTTTCGGTTTCATGTTAAATGTAAGTCTATTTTAAATATCTATAAGTAACGCGATTCTTTTTTTCAAGAAGATATATTTTTTTAAAAAATTAAATTTTATAAATTATTAAAACAAACCCTTATAAAATACCTATGCGTATACAAATTTATATAATTTAAAAAGTTCGATTGAATTGTTTACTTCCGTTATCTAATGGTGTAAGAAAATTAATTGCTTTTAATTACATGTTAACAATATTTATAAATGTTATATAGATTTCAAACAAATATTTTAATGATGCAGATTTGGGAAAAAAAAAAAAAAAAGAAAAAAAAAACGGAGATCGTTAAACTCAAAATTTCGTTTTCATTAGAAGTCTCTTTACAAAAATAAAACGAAGTCGGGGTAAAAGTGTTTTCCACAATCTAAACTGTAATTGCCGTAGTTACAGCCAGCGCGGGGGTGGGGGATCTGTGATCTTAAATCACCAGTTGTTAAGCAACAGACTAAAGCTAAAACAGATGGCAACAAGGAAATTTGCAACCTAGATGAAATTATTTATTAAAAAAATGTTGATGCTCTACGTGAAGAAATAGACCTTGCACAGTGTTTCCTTTATCCGGGTTTCAACCGCATCTCGAAACTCTGCGCTAAAAACCCGAAATGTGTTTAATATAGTGAAGTGCACCTCACAAAAAAACTGTACGAAAACAATTGACTCCCCGCCAAATACTGTCACTAGCGAAGATCACTAAAACGCTTCTTTGGATGTTCACAAATTCCATTAAAATGGCCACCACCACCTTTAAAAAATTAACGTATGGGAAGAAAGGATTGGTTTTATTAAAGTTGCGCTAGAAGCAACTCGAGGGCTATTGGCGACGGACTTCGTAATTTTGAACATCGTTCGAGTGACGAGGACGACACCGGAGCGAGATTTCATCTCCTAATTTCCACACCACGCCAATGGGAGGACTTTGAGACAGATTTAACGTGCATCAGCCGCGACTACACGGTGGGTCTTTATTGGGATCACGCCTCAAACCTACGACTGGACGAATACCACCGGCCACGAATCTAACACCTTTTCCAGGAAAAAGGGAGATGTCGGTACTCAAGAAAAATGACAATAAATGCAACCTATCCAGAAACAAACACAGAACCAGCCATTTCAAGCTGGAGCATCACAAGCATATTCTTTTCCGATCGTACTATCTGCCCTATCTACTGCAAAACCTTCTCCTCCGAAAGAGCCGGATGATTACATTCAGCGCTAGCCTGGGCTGGCATTTTACTCAAATATCAGTTAAAAAAAACACCAAGAAAAAAGTTAAACAAACAGTTTACTGCATGTCGAAGCATAAAGTATTTATATGATACTCAGTGAAAGAAGAAAAGAATGTGGTGGTTGAAAGAAAAAGGTAAAGTCGCGGTGTAGTATATGATCTAATTTAAGTAAATTTTTGTATTGAATTTCAGTAAGGGTTTTCTGATCTGGTCCAGTTTTATTGACTTTTAGGGATCAATTAGGCCTTCTAGATACTGGAAGTGCTCAGTAGAAAAAATGGAGTTTGTAAGCCCAGACCAACACTTACCTCATGAGGGTGGTATCCCTTCCGTCAGACAAATAGGGGGTTCATTTAAGATCGATGGATGTTAGGAGAGCAGGAAATTTCTCATAGAGGGAAGCAGTAGATGATATGAAGAGATGGCAAATGAGAATTTGGTTTTGGTTTTATTAACGTCGCACTAGAAGAAATACAAGTGTTATTCGTGATGGACCTCGTAATTTGAAATTTCGGTCAAGTGACGAGGACAACACCTGAGCTGGCACCCCCTCTACTAACTTCTACACTAAGCCAACGATAGGACTTAGGGTCCCGACAGATTTAACGTCCACGGCGTTAACACGGTGTTCGTCTACAAGGCTGGTCTTTAGTGACATCAAGTCTCGAACCTTCGACGCGACGAAAACCGCCAGGAACAAGTCCATGACTATGACCACTAGGCTGCCGCGGCCACATGGCAAATGAGAAAGAACAAGCTGGCAGAGAAGAATGATAAGAAGCGGAGCTTGGAAAATACGTCCTCTCAGCAAAAAATTTCCTGCTAGCAATGTGTTCTTTTGTGTACTTCCTCCAAAAGAAAATTAAAGCATTTCCGTTACACTCGAAAAACTTCTTGCCCCGCAAGAAAGAGAAATTTCCGAACTTTTCTGATCAAGTCTTTGTCATCGCTAACTCAAAACTCACTAAACACCAAAAAAAAGATAGATCTATTCTTAAACTCGTAAATGAAGATATTGACTTTTAATGATTGATACAAGACTTTCAAATTTATCCATCCAAATTATATTTTGGAATGCAAATCGCTTCATAAGCAATATTTCTGAATATCAGCAATATTCAACAATGACAATAACCTGGATATATATATACTCGAGTAACTTTTTTCCTACCTTCGTACTACTTCAAAATATTCCAAATTATACCACATATCACAACGATCGTATTATTCATCGAGAAGGCAGCGATGCATTATTGATTAACAATTTTATTTAGCTCCAGTTCTTGACTTTTCGCACCAGAGCATTAAACAGTACAATAATTAACGCGGAAATTGAAAGCGGATGCCCAATTACCATTTATTTTTGCTACAAATCACCGAGTAAAACAAGAATTGTCAAAAACCTCATTAAAATGTTCAGAAATCGAGCACATTATCTAATTACCGGAGATTTCGATGCATATAATCTTACCTGATGCTCATCTTCTCAATCAGATCAAAATGATTTGTATACTTTTCGAATTTTCTCAAAATTATGGTGATGACATTTTATCTCAAAATGAACTAATCTACTACGCACAAACAAAATTTTCTTCCTTCTGTAATAAATACTGGAATTTCAAAAGGCCTTCAAATTATCTTAGCTCTCTTGCACTGAAATCCCCAGTGTTCACAATCCGCACAACTTCTCATTCTGCTGGTATAATTTTGCCTCACTCTCCGAAAATTTATTGCTATCCATAAATTGAAACAAATGTCGTGAAAATCTCTTTTTTGAAAATCCATTGTTCTCAAGCATTAAAGAACTCGGAAGATGTGATATTAAAATTCAAAAGCAGCATCTAAAACGCCATCAGCCAATTCAGAGTTGGGAAAGTTGCTGACCTCGCCCTCTTTGATATAAATCGTCCATCAAGAATGAAAATCAAGGGGGAAAAAAGACACTTGAAATTTGTCAGCAAACAAGATATCCACACATCAAAACAGAATTTAATAGAGTGCAACATGAAAGAAAGTGAGAGATTTTCATACATAAAATTCAAGCCTGGAATAATCGATCAGCATCAGTCAACTCTGAAGACATTTCTTTGTACAAACTTGTCAAAATTTATAACATTACTCCTTACTCCATCCTTCTTATCCTCGGTCCGAAAGGTTAAGTGTTCTCTACCCAGGCCTAGGTTCACATGCTTGTTAACTCGCTAATACATAATTTCTTAAAAAATTCGCAAATTTATTAGGACAATTTGATCGAGAAAATTGAAAGAAAATTAAACATATTTCAAGATCATCAAACTTCACCGGTAATTCCAAAACTTGCAACGTCTCTAGAATTTATGGAAATTATTGAAAAACTCAAAAACAATATAGCTCCAGGCCTTAATCAATTTAAAAATATTGCCCTAAAATCTCTTTCCTTGAAAGCCATTACCCAACTCACAAAAATGTTCATAAAATGCTTTCTACTAAATTACTTCTCGAAATGTTAGAAACACGCCATAATATTTCTTTTCCCCAAACCGATAAAAGATACAAAATTTTCGATACATTTCAGATGAATAAGTGTTTTCAGAAACATATCCAAAGTATTTGAAAAATAATCCAATAACTTACGCAAGAATATATTTTAATCAGCATTCCCCCGCAATAAAGTGGTTTTCAAAGTGAAAACTCAACAAATCACCAAATTTTAGAGTCACAAATATTACAAACGAAGGTTTCGACGAATGACTATGGCTGCGGTAACCTAGTGGTCATGGCTTCGGATTCGTGGCCGGTGGTTTTCGTTCAGTCTCGGGTTCGATTCTTGGTCACTAAAGACCCTCCGTGTAGCCGGGATGATGCACGTTAAATCTGTCGGGGCCCAAAGTCCTCCCGTTGATGAGGTGTGGAGGTTAGGAGAGGGGGAGGGCAGTACTGGTGTCGTCCTCTCGTTACTTGAACGTGGTTCAAAATTACGAGGTCCGTCGCCAATAGCCCTCGTGTTGCTTCTAGTGCGATGTCAATAAAAACTAAACTAAACTAATTCTACGAATGACAGGTTACCGAAAACATTTTTTAATATGTGGGGGGAAAAAAAGGAAAAAAAAAAAAAAATAAACTTTTTACTGAAGGTTTCACGACAGTCTTGTATATAAAGTTATCCAATTAAATTATCTGACACATCTCATCAACATCATTTAAGAATTTTTAACCGATAGAACTTTTCATTTAAAAATATTATAGAGAACTTTAAAAAAAAAAAAAAAATTGAGAATATAACCTCTGGAACTCCACAGGGCGTAATATAAGCCCTTTATTCACATGCTACATTTCATAATGCCAAAATGTCGAAATCTGTACCTTCACATATGATACAGCAATTATTGCACAATCAAACCGCTCAAGAATAGTCCATAAGGAACTTCAAATTTTCCTCCTCACTCTTGAAAAAGGGTATATTAAATGGAGAATTTCAATAAACATAGAAAAATCTTAAGTCATCAACTATTGAGATGCTTTAACTTCAAAAATACTCGTAAATTAGAACAACTGAAAATCTTCAATAAATGCATGAAATGGAATAAACAAATTAAAAATGTTGGGAATAATACAAAACTAAAATACCGTTCCCACATTCTGTCAACGAAAAAGATATCGCAAAACAAATTTTTTAAATTAAGAACTAAATTGGAAGAATTTCGAATTTAACCTTAAAAGCAAATGTTTTTAAATAAATTATACATTCTTCAGTTTCTTATATATGCCTCGCCCATTTTAGAAATTTATACAAAAACAAAATAAATTCATTGAATTCCTCATCGCATCCTGCACAAAGAATTAAAAATAGCCCCACTAATCTAGCCCTGATTTTCTGATCTCGCAACCAACTTCATGACATTGATCGGTTGTCATAGCAACCCAAACATTTGAGTGCAGCAGACATTACCATTTCTCCAAGGCCGCTTAAAGTATCCTTTTAATGCATCCTCGCATTTACCCACCTTCTAACAAAGCTATTCATTCTATCTTCACTATTCTCTTTTTCAATTCGCTCTTATGAATGATATTTTTCATCGAATTTGGGCCACTTTTTTTTTTGTCCCTCTCATTCATTTGATTATTAATCTCGTATTAAATAATTGCATCATTCCAATTCGTTTAAGGAAAAAAAATAAAAATAGTGATATTCGTTCAACTTATACTTCCCTCTCCCTGTTTTACATTCTTGACTTCGATATCAGTAACGCATTTTTATCACTGAAAGCATTTCATGAAAGTGACAATGCATTTCAATTCATTAAATTCTGGGACAATTAAAATGAATTTCTAAACTGATTTGTAAAATGCAATTTTTGCAAAAAAGAAATGATGGATTTTTTTATGTAACTAAATACCAACTTATGCTCAAATAATAATAATAATAATAAAATAAAATGAAAAATAAATAAACTAAAAATAATCTGGGAAGACCCTTTCTGAAATCAATTTTCGTTTTTTAGTGTTGTTATGCAATTAAATGCTAACTTTAATTTAAAAATAGACTGCAATAGGATTCAAGCAATCTGCAATACTTTTGTGAAACCTAAATTTAGAGAAAATCAAATTATTTTTCGTAAATGCTGTATAAAAATTATTTTTTTACTTGTAGAATATTTTGAATATTTTGTTTTTGTATTATTAAATTCAAATCGACAACAAAGAAATTTGCAATAAGTAATTTTGAATACCTTTCTGATATCTATTAACTCTAAGTAATTAACTACTTTTTTTAGAACTGGATCTTTTGAATTCAAGTAAGATTGTCCATTCTCAGTAAGCTTAATTTTTTTGTTATTTGTGCAATGATTTTGAGATTATTGTCGGTCATTTATATGTCTTGTCATTAAAGTTAATTAAGTCTCTTTAAAGAAACACACTGTAAAATTTGCTCTATATGAAATAAAAATATCTATCATTATATCGCATGTATTACTGAAAATAATCTTATAAAATCCTTAGTTTGTAGTCTGTCTTATTAAAGGATGCAAAAAGTTTCTATAATTGTAAAACTCGTTGAAAATTTTATTAGTCAAAAAGAATAGAAAATATAATTCAGAGAGGTGCGTAAAAGTTTATGCTGGCATATAATATATATCTTTTGTTATAATGAATAATGTGTCGGTGTTAGCAAAGTCATTTGGTACAATAATTTCAAAGTCATTTATTTTAATGTATTTTATCCTTCGATTAATGTAATTGATTTTTAAGTAGCTATTTGTGTAGCTTAAAACCCTTTTTCGAAATTTTTTAACTTATGTTATCGTACCAAACTTGTAATATTAAAGGCCATGTTAATTATCCAAATGTTATATTGATTTTTTTTTTTAATTATTCTTATACAGCAATTGGATCAGCAGCCATATAATTTTAAAAAAAATTATTTTGGTCATGAATTAACAAATTATAGAAATCAAGTCCCTTTTGACATGAAATTAATAGAATATAATCATTTGAAATTGAGTTTTTCTCAGTTTGTACTTTTTGTTCCTTTTGATTACCCTTTTTTTTTTGTAATCTTGTTATTTATGAGTTTGAATCTGTATAAAAAATAAAACCACTCTTTTTTTATTATTCCAATTAAAAAAATTTAATCAAAGAAAAAATTTTAATTTTGTTCGTAAGAGTTGAATGTTAAACATTTTTGTTTTAGTATATGTTTCTTACATTAATAGATAATTAAACCCATTTTCTAAAAAAATAGTTCAAATTTTTGTATGTGTCAATTTAACAAAAAAATATTAACTGTATTTCTAAATATGAAGTTGATTTTATAATTGAAGTGATTCATCATTTTCTTTTGAAAGCTATTAAAGAATTTAATTTGTAATATTTATTGGATAAACCTTTGTGTATGAATTTAATATTATTTCCTTCTTTCTTGTATATAAATAAAAGTACATGCCATCGTATTTTGGTCATTAAAGGATGTTTCCTAAATGAAATTGTAATGTATGTAGTTTTTATGTTACTTTTTTATATGTGAAATTAAATTTTCATTCTATATGAAAATTGTGAAAAAGATTTTAAAATAAACCACATTGATTGTGTAACATACATGCAAAAGTTTATTTCTAAAATTCTTTTAAATTCTTAATAGAAACGAAGTTATTTTGATTATATTAAATTTTGAGACAACTCTATTTTACTTTTAAAAATTTAATATGCTTGAAATAAAAATATTTACTGTTAATTTTTCGCATTTATTGTTGAAAATTATCTTATAAAATTTTTGGATCCAACCAATTTTATTTTTGCCTGTAAAAAGTGGCAATATTAATAAAATCATTAATGATTATTTTATTTGAAAACTATGAAAAATTTAATTTAGAGAGATCATGGGAACAATTTATGATTGCAAGTAATAATATTATCTTTTATTCGTAAAGAAATGAAGATTGTATGAGTTAATAAAGTCATTTGGAACAAAAATTTCAAATTTGTTTAAAGTATTTTTTCCTCAGGGTTGCATAACCGATTTTGAAATTTACTGTTCGTGCTGTTTAAGGACCTATATTGAAAATCTTTTTATTTTTTTATTATTGGGTGGAACTTGTTATATGATACTAAGTGTGAAATATCTAAATGTTATATTACGATTTTCTAATTTTTTCGAGTGTCGGAAAACTAACGAGCAGTCGTATAATTTTTATTTATTGGATTTTGGCCTTGATTAACAAATTGTAACTATGTAATCAATTTTTTTCTTGAAATTAAAACAACATTATTTTTTGCTGTTTGTATTATTCTGTTCCTTTTAATTCTCATTTTTAGTAATCTTGTTATTTATGAGTTTGAATGTACATAAAATATAAGCATTTTTTTTAATTCTATTTAATAATTTTTAGTTTTAAATTAGGGGAATTTTTTTTTTTAATATTATCTATACGACACACTTGTTAAATGTTATAAAGTTTTGTTTTGTTATGTTTTCCTGATTTTCATAGATAATTAATACCGTTTCCTAAAAGTTTTTCAATTTTTTTTTTTTTTTTGTGTGTGTGTTAATTTAACAAACATATATGAACTTTCTTTCGAAAAACTATCACAATTTTCTAACTGCAGCGATTAACCATTTTTATTTGAATGATGTTAAAGAATTTATTTTGTAACACTTGGATTAAACCTTAGTGCATAAAGATAATGTTACTTCCTTCATTCTTGCAGATGCATAAAAGTACATGAGATCGTTTTTTGAACAAAATCATCTATGGCATTCATCAAAGGATATTTTGTAAATTAGTTTATAATGTATGTAATTTTATGTTACTTGCTATTTTTTTAATTGATTTTTCTTTCTATGTGTAAAACATACAAACGGTCTTTTGATTTAAAGTATTCACACAAACTCATAATTCTTGTAATTTGTGAGTTTGAATGTAAATAAAAATATATATATAAAGAATTTCTTATAATTTCATTTAATAATTTTTAATTTTAAATTAAAGGAAATTAATTTAATATTATCCATACGACACATTCGTTAAATGTTATAAAGTTTTATTTTGTTATGTTTTACTGATAGTAGCTGATAATTAATACCGTTTCCTCAAAGTATTTCAGCGTTTTTTGTGTCAATTTATTAAAAAAAATATGAAGTGTGTTTCTAAAAACGATCACGATTTTCTAACTGCAGTGATTAACCATTTTTATTTGAAAGTTGTTAAAGTATTTAATTTGTAACATTTATTAGATTAAACATTTGTGCATGAAGATAATGTTATTCCATTCTTTCTTATAGATGAATTAATGGACATGAATTTGCACTTTGATCAAAAGGATCTATGGATTCCTCAAAGAATATTTTCTAAATGAATTCGAAATGTATGTAATTTTATGTTACTTGCTATTTTTTAATTGATTTTTCATTATATATGTAAAACATACAAACGGTCTTAAGATATAAAGTATTCACATAAACACACAGACATACACATTACTGAACATATGAACAAAAGTTTATTAATAAAATTTATTTAAGTAGCAAAAAAAATCGATGTTAATTTAATTCAAATAAAATTTGAAGAACTGTTTTAATATTATTAAAATTTTGAGCTTAAAATTTGTCTTAAAAAATACCCATAAAAATAGGAAAAATTCTTGAAATTCAAAATAATTTTCATGTTTGAAAATCATTCGAAATATGAGAAAGAAATAATTTGTATAGTTTCATCCGAACAATCAACATTTATCTTTTCTACTGGAATTAAATAAATACATGTGTGTTAGTAAAGTTGTTTGGTACAATAATTTTAAATATTTTTTCACTATGCTTGTATCATTGATTTTATTGAATGAAAAATATAACTTTCTGTGTTGTTTCAATAGTGAAGTCTGAAAATTTTCTAGTTAATATTCAGTGATTAAATTTATTGAATAATATGTGACATAAATTATATAAATTTTATATTAGAATTTTTCATGTGTTGGTTAGGCTTTTGTCAATCAAGTAAATGTTTCTCCTAAGTGATGAATAATCTCATAAATAGTAATTACAGCAATCAAATCCATTTAGGCAGACAGTCGAAATAGTAATACCTGGTGACTTATAATTTTATCCCAGTCCTAAATAATTGTCTTTGTGCCCAGCAACCCACTTTTAACACCAAAAGTGTTTTAAGGAAGTGTGAAAAATTCCAGATATTTAAATTCTGGTACTCTTAAATTACATTTCTAAAATGCTGTTTAAAAACAATTTTTAAAAGAAGAGAATACTGTTTGTTTGTTTTTTGTTTTTCAAATGTAATTCAACTCCAATTTTTTTTTTTAAAAAAAAAAAAAAAAAAAAAAAAAAAATGGAAATAATGGGGAACATTTTAATGATATCTAAATTCTGGTTCAATTTCACTGTGTTTGTAAAATGATGCAGAAATATAATTTTTTACATGCAGTTAAATCCTGCTTTCTTAATTTTTAAATATTAAACTTCAAATCGATGTAAAAAATCTGCAATAGACATTATAGGAATGTTTTTTTATTTATTTTTTGTATATTTAAATGCCAAATCAACTGAAACTATTTTAAAATAGTTTATTTTAAATGCTTTTATTTCTGATAAACCTTAATTAATCGCTAATTTCTTTGAACATTTTTTTTTCTTTTAGTAATATTGTCTATTCTCTGTAATCTGCTTATCTGTGTTGTGTGTTAATGCTTTTATGATCATTTTCGATTATAACAAGTAGCTTTATGCATAGCATAGTAGCATAGTCGAACAAGTAGCATTTATGTTTTGTTTTTTAATAAAAGAAAAATGTATGGTTTTGTGAAGTTGTTTCGTAAAAAAGTTTTTAAAGTTATTTTAATGTATTTTTCTCTCAGGTTTGCATAACTTAATTTATAAGTAGCTATTTTTGTTGTTTGAAGACCTATTTTGAAATTCTTTTTTGTTTGTCCCATATTATCAGACTAAACATGTAATACTATATGTCATGTAAAATATTTAAATGTTATTTTGGAATTTTCTAAATATTTCTTACACAGCGAAAGGATCAGCAGTCATATGAAACTTAAATATTGGATTTCAGTCATGGGTTGATAAAATGCAACAATCAAATCCATTTTGGTAGGAAATTAAATTAGAGTAATAATTTGAGCTTGTTTTTTTATAGTGTTTGGTACTTTTATTCCTTTTAATTTGATTTTCAATAATCTTGTTAATTATGAGTTTGAATCTATATGTTAAAATATAAACTTCTCTTTTATATTTCCAATTAAATGTTTTCATTTTTAATTAAAAAATATTTTAATGTTATCCACAAGAGAAATAAGTGAAATATTAATTTTTTTTTTTCATTAAGGGTTTTTTCATAATCATGGGTAATCAAACCCGTTTACTAAAAATATTTCAAATTTTGTCTATGTCTCTTTAACAAAATTATGAACTGTCTTTCCAAACATGAACTTCCTTTTATTTACGTAGTGAGTGATAATGTTAAGTTTATTAAACAATTAAATTTTAATACTTATTAGATGAACCCTTATGCATTAAGTTAATGTTATTTCCTATTTTCTTATAAATTCGTTAAAGTGCTGATTTTACATTTTGATGAAATGGAGCTATAATAATAAGCAAATGATGTTTCCTAAATAAAATATTTAATGTATGTAGTTTTTGTGATATGCCCTTCTTTTACCGATTTTAAATTCTATATGAAAAATATTACATTAGTTTTTTAAATATACCATATCGATTGCAAAACATATTTACGAAAATTATACTAAAATTCGTTTATGTGTAAAAAAAATTTAATTAATTTGATTCAAATAAGTATTGGCAAACCATTGTCTTACTTCAAAAATTGCTTAAAGTTTGCTTTATAATTACCCATTTAAATAAGAAAATTCAAAAAAATTCATATTTTCATGTTTACAATGTAATCAAAATGTGAATTAAGAAGTAATTTGTATAATTTCATTAGAAAGAGCAACATTTATCTTTTGTGATTGATAAAATAAACACATGTGTATTTGAAATGTGAGAAGGTACATTGATTTTATAATAGCTTTTATAAGTTTTTTCACTATGTTTTACATCATGGAGTTTGTTCTTAATTTTTTATGTTATTTAAAGACTGAGCATGGAATTTTAGTATTTAATATATTGTGATTAAACTTGTTGCCTGATGTATCTTATAAATTATGTCAATTTTATATTAGGATTTTTCATGCGTTTGTATGACATTGGTCATTTTTGTAAGTTTTCAGAATTGATTATTAATGTCTTATGAACTAATTGTTACAGTCAAATTCAATTTAGGTAGATAATCAAAATAACAGTATGTGATCAACTGAAGATTTCACCCCAATTTTAAATATGTGCCTTTGTTGTGAATGACACATATTTATCACTGAAAATCCTTTCTAGAAAGCAACTGAGTTTCGGTTATTTATATCCCCAGGCAATTAAAATACATTTCTAAAATTCTGTGTAAATACAATTTTTTAAAAAGTAAAAGTAGAGTTTTTATATAATTAAAGGCCAAATAGATCGAAAAATGTCTGCAATTGTCGTGAGACAATCTGGAAAACATTTATGATATGTAAATTCATAAAAAGTAAATTTATTTTCCTTAAATGCTGTATAAATAAAATCCTCTAAAAGTAGTTAAATGCTGGATTTTTTTTAAATATTTAATTACCAATTCGATTGAAGCAAATATACAATAGGCAATTTTGATCAACTTTAGGATATCTAATAACTCTAAATAATTGATTCATTTTTTAGAACCAGTTCTTTTGAGTTTTAGTACGATTGTTTGTACTCGGGAACCTGAATTTCTGTGCTGTGTGTTGATCATTGTAGTTCATTTATCTGTCAGGATGTTAAAATTGATTATTTTGTTTTAATGAAACACTCATTAAAATCGGTTACTCATGAAATAAAATTATTATGGTTATTTTCTTGTATTTATTGCTGATAATATTCTTTTAAAATTATTAACTTTTAGCCAATCTTATTAAAACTGTAAAGCATCTGAAAATTTTAAAATCATTTGTAATTATTATGTTTAAGAATTGTGAGAAATATAAATCAGAAAGAGCTTGTAGAATATATGAGACGCTTGAATCTTTTGTCCTGGAACAATCGAAAAATGTACATGTTGGTAAATTCTTTTAGTTTGATAATTACAAATACACTTTAATGGTATACTTTTCTTTATATTTGCATAAAAATATTTTTAGTAAATCTTTTGTATTATTTAAAAACTTGTTCTGATATTAATTCAAATATATAAAGAATACACATGTATCAGGATAACTACCAGATATGTAAATTTTATTTTCGAATTGTCTTCATGTGTCAGATAAGGAAGTCATTAGTTCGTCATTTAATTTTTTTATTGATTATTAATCTGTTACTAACTATTTGGAACAATCAAATGCATTCAGATAGAAAATCGAATTTGTTAAATGATATGCAAGATTGTTTTGAAAATTTTTTAAAATTGTGTTTATAAAGAATTTCTTTACTTTTATTGTATTTATTTATTCTTTGTTTTTTATCCAGTTTTATAGAGTTTTCTTTAATACCAGTAACACTTACTTGTCACTGAAAGTGTTTCGTAAAAGTTCCGATGAATTCCTGTCAGTTCAATTTTGAGACAATCAAATTCCATTTCCAAAATGTTATATAAATGCAATGTTTTACAAGCAATAAATGCTGAGTTTTTAGCATTTTTTGTCTTTCAATGCAAATTTGACCAGTAAAGTTTGAGATATATAGGTTGGAGTCATTCTTGAATACCTTTATAATATTTAAAATTCTTAGAAAAATCAATTGTCTTTGTAAAATATTGTAAAAATGTAATTCTTTACATGTAATTAAATGCTGCTGCTTTAGTTTTTATGTAATTAAAAGACCACTTGATGGGGAGAAAAGTCTGCAACAGGTTTGACACAATCTGGAATACTTTTATGATATCAAAATTCATAAGAAATCAAATTATATATCTTAAAAGCTTTATTATTTTAATTTTTACACGTATTTAAACTTTATGTATTTTTTTGTATTAAAATGACCTAAAAAAATTTGTAGCATGCAATTTTGAAAACATTTATGACATTTGATAAATCTATTGATTCAATAATTTTTTAGAATTGTGTGAGATTTTTCAGCTTTATTAAAATTGTCTGTTGTCATTAAGCTGAGTTTCAATGTTGTTTGTTCAATTCTTTTATAATCAGCATCTTTCGTTCACCTATCTTGGAATTAAAGTTGATCATTTCTTTTCAATGAGAGAAATACTGATTAAAATTGTTTATGCATGAAAAAGTAATTTCTACTATTTTGTAGCATTTATTGACAAAGGTAATTTTTTTTTAAATTCTTAACTTTCTTCTTATTAAAACCCATAAAGCATGAAAAAATTTGTAAAATCATTAAAAAAATTTATGTTTGAAAACTTTATTGAATATATATATGCTTGTAAATTTAGTTGGTACTATAATTTCTGTGTCATTTTAAATTATTTTCTCCGAAATCTGCATAACTGATTTGCAAAATTTACCTTGTATTAGGATATGTGACTTAAATTATTTATATTTTACATTTGAATTTTCTTTTGTTGGAAAGATTGCCCATTAGATAAATTTTCATAGTTGATTATTAGTCAAATTTTCATAGTTGATTATTAGTCTTGTATAAACTAATTGGAACAACCAAATCCATTCGGGTAGAAAAAAAATAATTATCTCTTTTCATCGTATAATTTTTAGCCCGTTTTATATACTTGTCTTTGATATGTGTAATATATATTTATGAAAATTTTTCATATAAATGAAAAATTTTCCATGGAAACGCCGTTGAATTCTATTAGAATAATTCTGTGTAAATTAAATGACATTTTAAAAATGCTTCATAAATATAATTTTAATAAGAAATAAATGCTTATTTTTTATATAATTAAAAGACAACCGAGTTCAAAGAAAAATCTGGAACAGGAGTCTCGATGTACATTTATGATATTTTAATTCTGAGACAATTAAATTACATTTCTAAGATTCAATGTTAAAACATTTTTTTACTAGAAGTAAATATCGGTTATTTAATTTTTATGGAATTGAATGCCAATTGGGTTGAAAAATGTGTACAATCACCCTGAGACATTCTGGAATACATTTATGATATATAAATTCATAGAAAATCAAATTTCCTGTCTTGAATGTTGTATAAATATGACTCTTTAGAAATAGTTCAGTGCTGGTTTTTTTTTTTTTTTTTTTTTTGCACATTTAAATACCGATTCGACTGATACAACTCTGCAGAATAAGCTGTTTTGAAATTCATTAAAAATGTGATAACTAAATAATTTATTAATTTTTTAGAACCAGTTCTTTTGAATTTTAATAAGATTATATTTTCTCAGCAATCTGAATGTCTGTGTTGTGTGCTCAATGTCTTTTTAATTATTTTCATCTATTTATCTGTTCTGCTGTGAAAAATAAATTTTTTATACTTGAAATAAAAGTATGTTATTTTCTGGTACTTGTTACTGAAAATATTCTTTTAAAAGTGTTAATTTATCTACGATCTTATCAAAACTTGTGAAAACTTTTTAAATGATTTATACTTTATAGGTTCAAAAACTATGAAAATAATAATTTACAAGGAACTTGTAAAATTTATGAGGTAAATGATATGAATATTTTGTTCTCAAACAAATGAAAAATGAATGAGTTAGAAAACTCATTTAGTAGAATAATTTCAAAGTCATTTTAACTTAATTTTTTCTCTAGATTTGGGCGATTGGTTTTGTAATCAGCCATTTGTGTTGTTTAAAAACATGTTCTAATTTTAATTTTTTATATTTAGTGATTAAACTTTTATCAGAAGATATATGGTATAAGTTATGTAATTTTATATTGGAATTTTTCATGCATTGTATAGGAAGATGTCATTCATTTAATTTTTCATTTTTTACTATCAATCTTGTATTAATTATAACTGCAAGAATCAAATCCATTTAGATAGAAAATAAAAATAGTAATATCTGTTTAACTTTTAATTTCCCTCCTTTGTTATATATTTGTTCTTGCTTTATTTAACATATATTTATCAGTGAAAGTGGTTCATAGAAATGCCAATGGAGGAATATATGCTTTTCGGAGTCCTGGAAACTGCATCCTACTCCAAATGTAGTTAGCAATGAAGAGTAGAGGAATGTATGAGCGATGCCGAGGTTTCAATAAAAATCAAATAGTGTAAATGCGCCGAGGAGGAAAGAGTGAGAGAGGGAGGAAGATAGGGAAAGAGGAGAGAGAATGGATGTTATGATGTCATGGCGCTTTGCGCAGAGCCTCGAGGAAACTGGTCTTTGCGCGCAGCTAAAGAAACACGGCAGCGCAAGCGGCTGGAAAAAAGAAGGATTATGGATTGAGAAACTGGTCAGATGGGGGTGAGACGAAGTGGGAAATACGAGAGCTGCCGCGCATGTAAGTCTCCAGTAGAAATAGATTACGACTAGGAGCTATTGACGACGGATTTTGTAATTTTGTACCTCGGTTAAGTGACGAGGAAGACACCCGAACTGGCACCCCCTCGCCTAACTTCTACACAACGCCAACGAGAGAACTTTGAGGCAGATTGAATGTGCATCCATCCCTGCTACTCAGCGAGTCTTTAGTGGCATCAAGGCTTGAACGTACGATTGGACGAAAACCACTGGCCACGATCCCCCTACCATCTCTGGAAGATATTGGTACTCAAGATAAATGACAACAAATGCAACTTATCCAGAAACAAACACAGAACCACCCTTACCAAGCTAGAGCATCTAAAACAGTTTCCTTTCCGATCGCACTACCTGCTGCAGCTACTCCAAAACCTTCTCCCAAAGAGCAGCATAATTCGGATGATTACATTGAATGCTAACTTTACTCTAGTAGGCATTTTACTCTAGTATCAGTTAAAAAAACACCAAGAAAAAAAGTTAAACAAACAGTTAACAACATGGCGAGGGATGAAGTATTTATAATTTACTGAGTGAAAGGAGAAAAAAAGTGGTAGTTGAAAGAAGAATGAAAAGTTGCGGTGTAGTATTTGATCTAATGCAAGTAAATTTTTGTATTGAATTTCAGTGAGGAATATTTGATTTGGTCCAATTTCTTTGACTTTTTTGTCGAAGAGGGAAGAAAAGAATTCGTAGTGGTTGGGATTAATTTAGCCTTCTAGGTACTAGATGTGCTCAGTAGAAAAAGGAGTTTGTAAGCCCAGACTAGCACTTATTCATCAGGGAGATGTGGTTATATCCATTCCGTCAGCCAAATAGAGAATCAGTCAAGGTCGAAGGATGTTAGAAGAAAAGTAATTTTCCCAAAGAGGGCAGCGGTAGATGATATGAATCACCTAGAAATCAATTAGATAAACTAGAGTTTCACAAACCACATGAAGATTTGGCTAATGAGAAAGAAGTGCAGGCTGGAAAGAAGAATGATAGGAAGCGGAGCGTGAAAAAATGCGTCCTCTCAGCACAATATCTACAGCGAGTAATGTGTTCTTCCTCACTTCCTCCAAAAGAAAATTCAAGTACTTCCGACACTCGAAAACTTTCCGATATCTGCAAGGGAGAGAAAATTTCGAACTTTTCTAATCAAGTCTTTGTCATCGCAAAGATAAAATTAACTAATACCACCCCCCTCTCAAAAAAAAAAAAAAAAAAAACTTGATCTATTCTGAAATTCGAAAATTAATATACTGGTTTTTAATTATTGATACAAGACTTTCAAATTTACCTATCAAACTTATATCTTGGAGTGCAAATCGAATCATGTGCAATAATTCTGAATATCAGCAGTACATCAACGACAATAGCCAACACCTCATATATATATATATATAAGACCTTCCTTTGCTGAGGTGTGGAAGTTAGGAGAGGAGTATGTCAGCTCAGGTGTTGTCCTCGTCACTTGACAGAGATTCAAAATTACCAAAGCGGTCCCCAATAGCCATCGTGTGACTTCTATTGAGATGTTAATGAAATCAAACCAAATCTTCCAATTTTTTCACATATCTCGTCCATTTTAAGAATTTCTGCAAAGACAAAAATTAGCCTCATTCATGTGGAACAAAAACATTGAATTCCTTGTCGCAACCTGCTTGAAGAATTAAAAATAGCCATACTATTCCAGCACTGATTTTCTGATCTCGACACCAACTTCAGGACGTGATCAGTTGCCATAGCAACCCAAATATTTCAGCGCTGCATACATAACAAGTCTCCTCAAGGCCGCTAAAAGTATCCTTTTAATGTATTCTCCTTCCCTTCCGCTTCCTAAAAAAGCATTTTATCTTTCCTCTCTGGAACCATTTTTAATTCGCTCTTATGAAAGATATTTTTCATCGCTTTTTGGGCCACTTTTTTTTTTTTGTTTCTCTCATTCATTTGATTATTAATCTGGTATTAAATAATTGCATCATTCCAATCCATTTAAGCGGAAAATAAAAATAGTAATATTTGTATAACTTATACTTCCCCTCCCTCTATTTCATGTTCTTTGAAAACCCGAGTGTTAAATTGTGAGAGAATTAAAATATAGTTCTAAACTGTTTTGCAAATACAATTTTTGCAAGAAAAAATTGCGATCTATTTTTCGTTTTACTTTTATGTAATAAAAAGAAAAAATCCTATAAATACCATTTAATAAAAAGAAAAAACCCTATAATAAGCTGGAAAAAAATCTAAGACCATTTATGATATCAAATTTTCGTTTTTTAGTGTTGTTATGCAAATAAATGCTAACTTGAAATTAAAAATAGACTGCTGTAGCATTCAGCTACAAATTTTTTAGAACCAGTTTTTTTGAATTCTTGTAAAATTGTCTGTTCTCAGTAAGCTTAATTTCTGTGTTATTTGCTCAACGATTTTGATTTCATTCTCGGTCCTTTATCTGTCTTGCTATTAAAGTTCATTATATCTCTTTAAATAAACACACGGTAAAATTAGCTATGCATGAAATTAAAATATTATCTATCATTTTATGACATTAATAATCTTATAATTAATGATCTTAGGAAATCCTTAATTTCCAATTTGTTTTATTAAAGCTTGTAAACTGTTGTAATACTTGTAGAATTCATTGATACTTTTTATGTGAAAAACTGCAGATAATATAATTCAGAAAGAACTTTAACAGTTTTTATGTGCAAGTAATATTTATCTTTTGTTCTTGAACAAATGAAAAATGTATCCGGGTTAGCAAAAAGTCATTTGATATAATAATTTCAAAGTCATTTTAATGTATTTCCCCCTCAGATTAGCATAACTGATTTTTAAGTAGCCATTTGTGTAGCTTAAAGACCTATTTTGAAAATGTTTTTACTTAAGTTATCGTACCGAACTTGTATTATTATACGCTATCTTAATAAATCAAATGTCATATTGATATTCTATGAATTGCTCATATATAAGAAATCGATCATAAGACAAATAAATTTAAAACATTTTATTTTTGCCATGAGTTAACAAATTGAAGAAATCTAGTCCCTTTTGACATGAAATTAAAAGAATATTATCATTTGAATTTATGTTTTTTTCTGTTTGTAGCTTTTTTTTTTTTTTTAAAAAAAAAAAATTTCCCTTTTTAGCAATCTCGTTATTTATGAAATTGATTCGATATAAGAAAATAATTATTATTATGATAATGCAAGAAATTTTTTTTCAAAATAGTTGAATGTTTAAGTTTTTTTCTCTATTTTGCTTTTTTCTTTTCTCTATTTCAGTCATAGATAATTCAATCAGCTTTCTAAAAAATAGCTCAAGTTTTTGCGCGTCAATTTATTAAAAAAATATGAACTATGTTTCTAAAAATGAGGTTGTTTTTCTAACTAAAGTGATAAACCATTTTTATTTAAAAGTTCTTAAAGTGTTCAATTCGTAATATTTATTATATACAAAACCTTTGTGAAAGAATCTAGTGTTATTTCCTTCTTTCTTGTAGATTCTTTATGAATAAACCTTTGTTCATGAATATAATGTTATTTCTTTCTTTCTTGTAGATGCATAAAAATACATGCGGTTGTATTTTGATTAAAATGATGTTTCTTAAATGAAATTGTAATGTAAGTAGGTTTTTGTTACTTGCTTTTTTATAGAATTGAATTTTCATTCTATTTGAAAATTGTGTATAATATTTTAAGTTAAACCGAATTAAGTGCTTTGCTTACGTACAAATGTTTATAACTAAAATTCATTTAAATTCCAATAATAACAAAGTTGTTTTGAATATAATAAATTTTGAGAAACCTCTATTCCACTTTTAAAATTGAATACGTACGAAATAATAATATTTACTATCATTTTTCGCATTTATTACTACAAATCATTATAAAATTTTTTAACTTCCAACCTCTTTTATTATTGACTGTAGCAAGTTGTAGTATTGTAAAATCAGTAATTGTTATTATGTTTTAAAATTATGGAAAACGTAATTTAGAGAGTTCAGGGGAACAGTTTTGATAGCAAGTAGTAATATTTATATCTTGTTCTTAAAGATATGAAAATTGTGTGCATTAGTGAAGTCATTTGGAACAATAATTTCAAAATCATTTAAAGTATTTTTCCTCTGGGTTGTATAATTGATTCTGAAAGTTACTGTTTTTGCTGTTTAAAGATCCATATTGAAATTCTGTTTAACTTTTATTATAGGATGGAACTTGTTATATTATATTCAGTGTGTGAAATATCCAAATGTTATATTAAAATGTACTAATTTTTTCATGTGTCGGAAATGGGCAAGCAGTCATATAATTTTTAAATATTGGATTTTGGCCTAGAGTAACAAATTGTAACTACGTAATCAATTTTTTCTTGAAATTAAAACATTGCTATGATTTGAACTCGTAATTATTTTTCCTGTTTGTATTATTTTGTTCCTTTTAAGTCTCATTTTTAGCATTCTTGTAATTTGTGAGTTTAAATGTGTATAAAAGTATAAGCATTTTCTTATAATTCCATTTAATAATTTTTAACTTTAAAAAAAAAAGGAAAATGTTTAATATTATACATACGACACACTTGTTAAATGTTAAAAGGTTTTATTTTGTTATATTTTTCTGATAACCGTAGATAATAAATACTGTTTCCTAATAAAAGTAATTCAAATTTTTTAAGTATGTGTGTGTGTGTGTCAATTTAACAAACTTATAAATTTTTAAACTTATAAATTTTATCCAGTTTTATATACTTGTCTTTGTTACGAGTAATACATACTTATCACTGAAAATTTTTCGTGGTAACGCCGATGAAATCTACTCTGTAAAATTCTCATTAAATTAAATGACATTTTTTAAATGATTGGTCAATATATTTTTATAAGAAGTAATTGCTAATTTTTACTATGTAATTAAAAGACTACCGAGTTAAAAAAAAAAAACTGGAAACACTCTGGAATAAATTTATGATATCTTAATTCAGAGACATTAAAATAACATTTCTAAAATTCTATGATAAAACATTTTTTTGTACTTGTAAACATTTTTTTGTGAAATGTTGGCTTTTTAGTTATTATATAATTTAATGCCAAATGCGTCGATAAATGTGTGTGCAGTTGGCATAAGACAATATAGAATACTTTATGATACCTGAATTCATAGAAAATCAAATTATATTTTTAAAGCTGCATAAATATTACTCTTTAGAAATAGTTAAGTGCTTGATTTTTTATTTTTGTATATTTAAATACCGATTCGATTGACGCAATATTGAAATAGGCAATTTTGAAACCTTTAGCATATGTGATAACTCTAAATAATTCATTAAATTTTTTAGAACCAGATCTTTTGAATTTTAGTATGATTATATTTTCTCAGTAATTTGAATATTGGTGTCGTGTGCTCAATGTATTTTTAATTATTTTCATCTATTTTTCTGTTCTGCTATGAAAGATGATTATTTATTTTTAATCAAATACATAAATAAATTGTTTATACTTGGAATTAAAGTAATTACTGTTATTTTCTAGTATTTATTACTGAAAATATTCCTTTGAAATTATTAACTTCCTAATAGTCTTATTAAAACTTGTGAAACGTTTGAAAACTTTTAAAATCATATAAACTTATAACATTGAAAAATTAAGGAAATAATAATTTAGAAAGAACTTGTAAAATTTACGAGATAAATTATACGAATACTTTGTTTTCAAATAAATGAAAAATGAATGAGTTAAAAACTCATTTGGTAAGAATAATTTCAGTCATTTTAATTTCTATTTTTCTTTAGATTTGCATAACTGCTTTTGTAATTAGCCATTTGTGTTGTATAAAATTATGTTAGGATATTAATTTTTATATATAGTAATTAAACTTGTATCAGGATACATGGCATAAATTGTTTAAATATATATCGACATTTTTTATGTATCGGAAAGGAAACTGTCAGTCATTTAATTTTTCTTTTTTGATTATTGATCTGGTATTTGATTCTGGCCAAATGCAAGAATCAAATCTATTTAGACAGAAAACAAAAATAGTAACATCTGTTTAACTTTTAATTCCCCCCCCCCTTTGTCAAATATTTGTCCTTGCTTTTAGTAACATATATTTATCACTGAAATTGATTCATCGAAACCGATGAATGAATATGTGCTTTGTGGAGTACCAGCAGTTTTCAAAACTGCATCTTTCAATTAATATACATGAAAGGGAGAGGAATATGCGAGATGACAAGCATCAATTAAAAAACAAGTTGCGCAAACGCGCGGAGGAGAAGAAACTAAGAGTGGGAGAGGGGGGGGGAAAGAGGCATCTGGATGGTATGATGTCATGGTGCGCTGCGCAGAGCCGCGAAAAGAACCGGTCTCTCCGCGCATCAGGATTTGGAGGCAGAAACAGGAGCGGTTTCATTTGGAAGGAGAAATCATGCCACTCAAAGTTAGTATGCCTCGCTAAGTTTCCCCTTAAAACTTACGGTTTCTAAACGTGACTATAAAACTACAACAAAATACCTTAGTTACTTTTCATGCTTTTCAATTTTTTCTTTCATTTTGTTTATATTTCTTAAACCAAATTTTGTCCATGTTACTTCATAACCTCCAAACAACAAACAGGGGAAGCAAAACTGTGCATTTTTTACTTCACAGCCGCAAAGCCAATTTTTTATATTGGTACCATTCAGAATATAGTTATTTATGTATTTCTTGTTGTTGCTTATGCCAGGTAATGATAGAAGAATATCAGGTGTTGAACGACCTTTTTTCTTAACTGCGACTTTCGCATGGAGATATAGCTGTGAAAACTGAAGTTGTTGAAATTCACTTACAGTCACAGAAATTTCTTGGAGATGTAAGGCCATGGTTAAAGCTATCTGTTAATTAAAATAAACGAAAAAAAATTAATAAAATATAATAGCTAGAGAAGAAGGATAAAATAATCTAATTCTAGACTTTCTAACATTCGAGAATATAGTGCACGATTTTTAAGCACAACACACACGGAGCAAAAAAGAAAAGAAAAGTCTTTTACCACTAGCATGCCAGGGTAGGCTTTGAGGGAACGACATTGCTGACTGTCTCAATTTGCAGCCTTGTTGCACATAGCTTCCTGGGTGCTCTTGCGTTCAACTAATAAACACCTCTCCGCTGAGAAGCGCGCCGTACCAAGCAAAATTTTTTGTATCTTTTCCATTAATTGGAAGATGGTTGCTGACTTTAAGCTTAAGGATCACATATTGTGTAAGATCCTTAAGGATAAAGAAACTCATTTTTCTCAAAGAGAGTCCAGAAAAATTGCTATTCTGGTACATTTTTCATTAAATAAGAAAATAGTTTGTGGGTAACACGGAGGAGCTGGTAGCTAATGGAAGTATTCATCCGAAATCCACTTTATATATATTCACATGCGGGTTGATTTTGTGAATATAGGTGCTTAGTTCAAGACTTGTGAGGAGAAATTTTTGAAATAACTTTGGCTATTAAAGAGATGAAGATTAGTGTGCGATAGTTTAGAGTGAATTTAAGGACCTTGTCATGTTTGGGGATAAGCGAATTCATGTAAAGTCACTGGTAGTTGGAAATTAAATAAACAGTAGGCATGTTGATCTTGTGTAGATAGGTGATGGCTTTGATTGTAAGGGATTTTAAAGCGAGTTCATGATTATTTATTTATGAAAGGATTTTAAAACTGAGTTCATGATTATTTATTTATGAAGGGATTTTAAAGCTGAGTTCATGATTATTTATTTATGAGGGTATTTTTTAAAGCTGAGTTCTTGATTCCGTTTATTTTTCTTTCTATTGAAGAGAGATTCGTATTCAACGAAAGCGACACCTGAACAAAATCGAAAAGTGGCTTTCACTCTGGCGCATCGCGGTCAACACTAATAAAACCAAAGCACTTGTTTTTAGAAAAGGCACAGCCCCACCCCCTGGTAAAAAACTACACTTATTCGGAGATGATATCGAGTGGAGCACCGATGTTAAATACCTCGGTGTTACACTCGACTCAAAACTCACCTTCAAAAAACACATCATTAATATCAAGGAAAAATGCTGGAAAAAACTATTTAATTGTTTACCATTAATAGGAAGACATTCAAATTTATCACTTAAAAATAAAATTTTACTTTTTAAACAAGTAATCCGACCCATAATTTTATATGCATCCTCCATTTGGGGGCACGCAGCAAAAACCCATCTCAAACACATCCAGACCCTCCAAAATAAAATTATGAGAATTATTGTTAATGCTCCCTGGTATGTCCGTAATAGTGTCATTCACAACGACCTACACATCCCACCCATTAAAAAACACATCTCCTACTTGGCTAGGAGATTTTACAGTACCATCCACTCTCATAGTAACTCCCTTATTCAAGCACAAAAAATCTTCCTTCATAATAATGGATTTCACCCGTTTCCTTACGAATCGTGTGAAAATTATTTCAATCTCTATCCCCCGTAAAACTGAATTCCGCTCCGATCAACCATTCCAATACACATATCACACCATTGGCCCTCCGTTCATTCCTTCTTACCACCCCACCCACGTCGCTATTACATCTGGCGACCGAACTCCTCTTATCCCAGACGAATTTTTTAGTTGCTTCTTTTTGCTTTCTCCATTCTCCTATCCTTAAACTTCCTCCTTACATCACTTTCATTTTATTATTTTTTACTTTTTATTATTTTACATAAAAAATACAAAAAAAAAAAAGTGATGTAAGTAAAACACTTGTTTCAATTCGGGAAATGGACTGTCCATTACAGTCACCATTCTCCTGAAATGAAAAATTTCTTATAATTACAAAAACAAAAAAAAAAAAAAAAAAAGCTTTATATTATTATAAAATAAAACAATTCCTACGACTAGAATTTTTTCCGGTTGAGGGAAAAAAAAAGGGAGAAAAAACATTTTTCCCCCCTTTTTTTTTATTCTCCCTTCCAACTCCATCGCACTATCTCATCCTAGGTGCTTCGGTACCTTTATTAAACTGCTTGTTCTTTTCGCATTTAATGATCTTTTTTTAAAAAAAGATAAAAACACAGATAAAACATGAGTAAAACGCCTGCCCAGGCTAGCACTCAATTACCTCATCCGAATGCTGCTGAAAGCGAAGCATCAAGCTCTACTCAAATTCTGTATTTCCCCCTCGAATTCGACTGGCATTTCCACTTGCGTTTTGACAAATTATCCAAAACAATCATTGAGCTAGTGATAGAGGTTTTTTCACGTCTCCACCTACTTCCACAACGTTATCAGTTGCCATAGCAACGCAATCGTTTCACCGCAGCATACCTAATCGCCTCTTCAAGACCGGTAAAATTATCCTTTTAATGCATTCTCTTTCTCATCCATCTTCTAAAGAGGCCCTCATCCACCTTCTAAAGAGGCATTTTATCTTTCCTCTCTAGTACCATTTTCCATTTGTACATATTCTTCAATTTTGCTCCATTCTCTTCTCTTTCTTTCTTTCAACTGATGTTTAATCTCATATAAAATATAATTGCATCACTTCAATCCATTTGAGCAGAAAATAAAAACAGTAATATTCGTTACAACTTATTATTACCCTTGCCCCCTTTTTAAATTCTTGACTTCAATACTATCAATTCATTTTTATCGTTGAAAGTATTTCGTGATAAATCCTGGAACAATTAAAATACAGTGATGAAGTGGTTTACAAATACAAATTTTTTCAAGAAACAAATAATGGTTTTTACTTTTGTTCGTTTTATATAATTAAGTACCAATTTGGTCGGAAAAAAAGTTAATAGGTTGGAAATATTCTGGGGAGAACCTTTTTGATATCGGTTTTTTACGAGAAGTAAATGATCGTTTTTTTAGTTATGTCACAAAATGAAAATATGAATTTAAAAATAGAGTGAAAGCATTCAAATTATCTGGGATACTTTTACAATATCTAAATTCAGAGAAAATGAAATTATTTTTGTTAGATGTTGTGTAAGTATTATTTTTTATTAGTAGGTATATATTAGATATTTAGATTTTGAATTATTCGCAGAATCGATTGAAATAAATTTGCAATAAATAATTTGGTAACATTTAAATAATTCACTAATTTATTTAGAACGAGTTCTTTTGAGTTTTATTAAATTGTTTGTTCTCAGTATGCTTAATTTCTGTATTATTTGTTCACAGATTTTTAGTTTTATTTCGGTCGTTTATCTTTCTTGCTATTAAAGTTGATGATATTTCTTTAAAGAAACACACTTAGCAATTTACTATGCATGAAATAAAGATATTTCTATCATTTTCTAGCACTTATAACAGAAAATATTCTTATCAAATTTTTAATTTCCAATCTGTCTTTTTAAAGCCTGTAAAAATGGCGACATTTGTAGGAATAATTAACAATTATTATATTTGAAAATTATGTAAATTGTAATTTAAAGAGATGTTGGTGGGGAGGGAACATTTTATGAGGGCAAGTAGTATTTATCTTTTGTTCTTGAGAAAATGAAAAATATATGGGCTAATAAAGTCATTAGTACAGTAATTTCAAAAAGTCATTAGTACAGTAATTTCAAAGTCGTTTTAATGTATTTTTCTTCAGGCTAGCGTAACTGATTTTATGAAGCTATTTATGTTGATTAAAGAGGGATGCAAAGTAGATCTACCTCCACGTGGTGCATCCTGGTAACGTTTATACGGCAAAATGATCTACAACTTAGGCAGGTTCTCAAGGAATTTTGGTGCAGGCCGAGTCTGAGTGTATTGCAATGGAATTGACGATCTTCTATCCATCCCCAACGTCCCACGTCATGAGGCTGTTGCAAAATTTCGTCTTTTGACAGGCCCTGACTGTCCAGGAGAACACCTCCATCGTATTAGGATTTTTAACCATCCAAACTGTCATCTTAGTGATATGGCGGAGCCAATGAATCGGGCTCACCTCCATTGTTGTCCATCGCTCTATGGTGACACTGAGACGGGAATGTATTGGCAAGTAAGAGAACTTTTAATAAGGCAAGGATTTCGGTCATTTTTCGTGCTTTATTTTCGTGAGTGTGATCATGTTGTGTATTCATCTTTGTTGTCGATTTTCCTTCTGTATTGCCTTGCCATTGGAAATATAAAAAAAAATGTTGATTAAAGATACATTTTGAAATATTTTGGTAATATTAAATACCACGTTAATTATTTAAATGTTATTTTGGAATTTTCTGAACTATCCATATGTAAGAAATGGATCAGCAGCCACATAAATAATAAAAATTTTGTTTGGATCATTAGTTAAAAAACTGAACAAATCAATTCCCTTTTGACATGAAATTAAGAGTATTATCATTTGAACTTGCATTTTTTTTTCCTGTTTGTATTTTTTTTTTCCATTTAATTCTCCTTTTTAGAAATTTTATTATTTCTGTGCTTGACTCTATATAAATATATAAAAAAATTATTTAAATAATTCCCATAATTTTTTTTTTATATTAAATTGAATTTCTTTAATGCTATCCATAACAGAAAGTATCTAAATTTTAAAATGATTTGTTTTACTAAGCATTCCCCCCCCCCCATAATCCCAGTTAATTAAAACAGTTATATAAAAAAAATATTTCAAAATTTTCTATGCGTCAATTTTATCAAAATGTATTTGTAAATATGAGTTTGATTTTTTTGTTATAGTTATTATTTTTTTTAAATTTAAAGTTATTAAAGCATTTAATTCGTAATATTAATTATGTAAATCTTTGTGGAGAAATTCAATGTTATATATTTCTTTTTTGTGGATTCTTTACAGTACAATGGATCTTTTATTTTGATGAAACGGATGAAAAGGATGCTTCCTAAATGAAATTTAAATGTATGTAGTTCTTATGTTATTTGGTCCTCTGTTTCAATTTTCATTCTATATGAAAATTGTAAATACTATTTAAAAATATAGTAAATAAATTGCTTAACATATGTACAAATGTTTATTAGTAAAATTGTGACGCCCGCCCGACCCGGGCGTCCTCTTGTGCCATCACTAGATTCAATTATTAAACACTACGACACAAATAATTACAGAATCACCACAACAATGCTTCAACCATTTATTAGTATATATTTACTATGACAGAAATGATTGTGCTCTAAGCTTTCTAATACCTTAGTTCAACCCACCAATAGTAATCTAACAGACTTTTACCACTAGTCCTTCCTCGACTGCAACTCAGAATCTGGAACAACTGTTGAAAACACTAGGCAAAATCTTTCTACAGCAATCCTTGCTCGAACCCTCTACTATAGACTTTAATTCCTCCTTTCTCTTATCTGACACTTCAGCTTCACCTCATCTCACCTACAGCTTCTCTCTCAGATCCTCTTCAGATACTCTACTCCTTCCAACGGAGTTTATATAATTCTCAATTCGACCGTTTCACTTCATTCCTAACTGCTTTACATACTAACTTTACGAATCACGTTTCATTTTTGGTTGGGCAAAGGTTGTTTAGTGAAAGCAATCAATCTCAATTGAAAGTCCCCAAGGTTAGTGAAGAGAAACCGCGAATAGCCCAATGTCACAAAATTCATTCAATAAAAACTAACTTATTTTGATTCCAATAAATTTTCAGTAATCTTTATTTTAATTTAAATGTTGAATATGCATGAAATAAAATTAATTACTTCCATTTTTTTTTCTTTTGAAATGCTGACGAATTTCAGTGAACTAAATTCTGCCAGAATTAAATAAAATTTTTAAAATGTTATGTAAAAATCTTTTTTTTACATGAATTAAATGTTGGTTTATTAAGTTTTGAGTAATTAAATGTCAACTTGATCCAAAATTGTTGTAAGACAATCTGGGAGACTTTTATATCCAAATTCACAGAAAAAAAATCAAATTTCACTCTTAAAATGATATATAAATATGATTCTTTTTTTAAAAAAAAAAAAAAGCAGTGAAATGCTGGATTCTTTGACTTATGGACTATATATTTAAATTCCGAATTTTAATGTTGAGGCAGTCACAAAAGCCTAGAAGAAACTTTCTCCCAACCTTTCGATTGAATTTTCTATAACTTCATTGCTGGACAATGACGGAACCGAAAAGGATTTTGAGTTTAAAATAAATCTTAAGGTTCTCCCGTTCTATAGAGAGTGGCTCTGGTTATTTCATTAAGGCAGAGTTTGCATTCAAAATAAATAGTGCCTGTTAATGTTCTGATTGCAAATCGCTTATTAATCTGATGTAAAAACTGAAGGGAATATTTTTGAAAATTGCTAGATCCATAACAGAATTCTGTGCTTCCGGTCAAGAGATAGTTTTTTTTTTTTTTTTTTTTTTTTTGTATAGCAGTGTACGGTACCAGAATCATAACATTTGAATTTCTGCTTATGAGTTTTTGAAAGAGAAGCAAAAACCATTTCAATTAGCATATCATTCTACGTATTGTTTTAGCAGTGAGGTCGCCAGAATTATAACGTTTTGATCAGAATGAAAAAATTTTTGTAATTACGACTTCGGAAATTTCCAGTTACTTTGGGTGTTATTTCGAGCATAAGCAGACTACACGAAGCAGAGGAAAGTTAATAATTTTGATTTTGACCGTGGTCGCTTCCTTATCCGTAATGAGAACTCTACTATGGTATTTTGCAAATTATAGTCCGTCCATACGAGGAATTAAAGCTATTCTATCGTTTTTATTGACAATACTACAGCAAATGAAGATCCAGCGGCTAAACAGCCGCTTCTGCTTCGCATATAATATCATGATAAGAACAGGACGTAAAAAGGAGTCAAGGTGGACAAGGAATGAGTTTGAGAAGGGAAGAAATGAGGCGCGGATGAAGGGAGAAGCGGGGAGAGGAGGGAGAGACAGCAGGAACCCTGCGTGGACGGGAGTGAAGTAGAGGGATGGAGGTAGGAGAGGGGGTGACCTGGGGTACAAGCTTTCCGATTGAATCTTTATTTATAACTCCTCCAATAATTTCTGACGGAAAAAAAGCGGATAATTGCTCACCACCTCACCTAAAACCCCACCGTCATCCCAGTTCCCATAGCAACCGAACCATTTGAGCGGAGCACACATACATACATGTCCCTTCAAAGCCGCTACAAGTATCCTTTCAAAGCATTATCCCTCCCTCCCACCTTCTAACACAGCCACTCATGTTTTATTTGCTCTCATTTCTTTTTCAATCCTCTCTCATCAGACATAGTTTTCATCGTTTTTGAGCGATTTTTTTCCCCTTATTTCTCGCTCATTTTTCGCAATACCGAGTAAAAGATGCTTAGGACAACTGTTTTTCAAAAATATATATAATTTTCCAAGAAAATTCGACAATTGTAAGGTTTCAAAACTATAAAAAAAAATATAATTCAGAAATAGCTCGTGAAATTTGTGAGACAAGTATCGTTTATCTTTTGTTTTTGAACAATGGAAATAAATATGGGTTGCTAAGCTCATCCAGTACACTAATTTCGAAGTCATTTTATGTATTTTCCCTCAGGATTGCATAACTGATTTTGTAATAACAATTTGTGTTATTTAAAACCAATTCAAAAATTATTTTAGTATTTATTGATTGAATTTCAATTAAGACATGTGATATAAGTTATCTGAATTTTATATTTGAATTTTTCATGTGTCGGAAAGGAAGTTGTCTGTCATTTAAATTTTCGTTATTGATTATTAATATCCTATATTAACTCTCTCATTGCAGCCATCAAATACATTTAGGCAGAAAATCAAAATATTAATATTGGTACAAATAATAACCCCCCCCCCGCCCCATGCAGTTTTGTATACTTGTTTTTTATACCAGTAACAAATTTTTATCACAGAAAGCGTTTCATGAAAGTGCCTACGAATTACAGTCATTAAAATTCTAGAACAATACGATTGCCTTTCTGAAATGCTGTATAAATGCAATTTTTTTACAACAATGCTGGCTTTTTATTTCTAATGTTATTTCTTGATTAAAAAGTCAAATATAGACTGGAGTCATTCATGAATACCTTTAAGATGTTTGAATTTTTAGAAATATATATTACATTTGTAAAATATCTATAAAAATATAATTTTTAATAGCAGTAAAGTGCTATAGTAGTCGTTTCTTTATTTACATATGTTTGGACTTTACGGAGAATTTCTTTTTTTTTTTTTATATAAAAAGGGTACAACATTCATTGTCTGTATGACATGTCAAAAATAAGTTATTTGTAAATTTTTTAAACAAAATATTTTGATTTTTACTAAGATTATTTGTTCTAAATAAGCAGAATTTCTGTATTGTGTTTTTAATTATTTTAATAATTATTGTCATTCATTTATCTACCTTGTTATTACAGTTAAAAATAATTCTTATTATTCTCATTAAAATTAGTTATATTAGAAATGCAAATATCTGCCATTGTTCCAATAATTTGACATTATTTTATAGCATTCATTACGCATAATAGGTTTTTAATATTCTTAGAATCCGGCTAGTCTTTTTAAAACCCATAAAAAGTGGGCAAATTCGTGTAATCATTACTAATTATTATTTTTAAAACTGGTTGGAAATATAAATGAGAAATATTTTGTACTGCTTATATGAGGATAATTAATATTTTCCCCCTTCAACAACTGAAAAAAATGTATGTGCTAGTAAAGACCTGTGGTAAAATATTTTAAAAGTTATTTTAAAGTAGATTTTCCTCACAGGTGTGCATAATTGATTTTATAAGTAGATATTTGTGTTGTTTAAAGATGTATATTGAAATTCTTAACTTATAATTTTGAATTTAACTTGCAACATTATATGACAAGTAAATTATTCCAAAGTTATATTCGAGTTTTCTAAATTTTTCATATATTGGAAATGGATCAGCAGTCATATAGATTTAAACGTTGGATTTTGGTCATAAGTTAACAAACTGCAGGAAAATAACATTCCATATAAAACTTTTTAAATTCTTAACTCAAGTAAACTAATTTAATTTTATCCATAACTAAACCCTTTTAAATGTTACATTTTTTTTTTTTTTTTTTTTTTTTTGATAATCATAGATAATTATTAAAATTTTTTAAAAATATTTAATATTTTTGTATGTGTCAATTTAACAAAAAATTTTGAGCATTGTTTCTAAAAATAAGCTTGACATTAGAAATGTAGTAATTGATCTGTTTATTTTTTAGTTGTAAACGAAATTAATTTATTATATTTATTGGACAAAAATTGTGCATGAGTTAATGATTTTTCTCCTTTTCTTGCAGATTTATTACAGTACATAAGATTAAATTTTGATGAAACTGATCATTGGCATTTAGCTAAAGATGTTTTCTAAATGTAACGTATGTAAATTTTGTGTTATTTGGTGTGCATACCTGATTTTGTAATAAACCATTTGTGCAATTTAAGAACCTGTTTTGACATTATAACGTGTGTTTTTTATTACGCTTGTATCTATGATTATGTTATTAATTTTGTGTTTTATTTAAAGACTGGGTCTACTCTTTCTATTTAATATTTAATTATTATACTTGTAGCATGATATGTCACTTAAATTGTATAACTTTTATAACAGAAGTTCTTATGTGTCGTTTCGGCATTTGTCAAATAAGAGCAATTCCAACAATCAAATCAGTTTAGGCAAAAAATCAATATAATAATATCTCTTCAACCTATTATTTCCCTCAGCTTAATAGAGTTTTCTTTGATATCAGTTACGCATATTTGTCACTGAAAGTATTTTATAGAAATGCCGATGAATTCCAGTCATTAAAAGTCTGAGGCAATTAAATTACATTTTTAAAATACCGTTTAAATACAATTTTTTATAACAAGTAAATGCTGGATTTTTATATTTTATATAATTAAATGCCAGCTTTACCAAAAAGTCTATAATAGGCTGGAGTCAGTCTTGAATACACT
The DNA here is from genome assembly GCA_019974015.1 of Nephila pilipes. Classification (NCBI taxonomy): domain Eukaryota; kingdom Metazoa; phylum Arthropoda; class Arachnida; order Araneae; family Nephilidae; genus Nephila; species Nephila pilipes. The sequence goes on from BMAW01071878.1 coordinate 70,897, forward strand.
TATGACATCTAAAAATCTCAGACGATTAAATTGCGTTTATAAAATTATGTAGAAATGTAATTTTTTACTCGTAGAGTTAAACGCTGTTTTAGTTTTTAAGTAATTAAAAGCCAACTTGATCGAAATAAAGTTTGCAATAGGGAGGGGGGGGGGCACGATCAGGGAATATTTTATGATATTAAAGTTCATTGAAAGTCAAATTATGTTTCATGAATACTGTATATATAGGATTCTTAACAAGTAACTAAATGTTTTTTGGTTTGGTTTTTGTATATTTAAAGGCCATGTTGACTGAAACAAATTTGTAAGAGGCAAATTTGAAAATTTACATGACATCTGTTAAATGTAAATAATTATTAATTTTTAGAACCAAATATTTTGAGCTTTATTAAACTTATTTGACCTCATTAAGCTGAATTTCAGTTTTGTTTGATCAATTCTTTCATGATCATTGTTATTCATTTATATGCCATGCTATTAAAATGTATCATTTCATTTCAATTAAGAACACATTAAAATTGGTTATACGTGAAACAAGTAATTACTATTTTGTAGCATTTATTGCCACAAAAATATTCTTCCAAAATTCTTAAATTCCAGACTATGTTAGTTAAACCCATAAAAAATGGGAAATTTTGTAAAATCATTAGTAATTTTTTTTGTTTGAAAACTATGGAATATAAAATACAGAAATAGTCTGTATATTTTAGGAGTAAGGAGTGTCATTAACATTTTTTTTATCTTGAAAGATTAAAAATATATGTGTTATTAAAGTTATCTGGTAAAATATTGTCAAAATTATTTTAATGTAGTTTTTTCTCAGGTTTGCATGATTTTATAAGTTGCCATTTCTGTGTGTGTTTGTTTAAAGACCTAGTTTAAATTCTTTTTAACTTGTATTATCGGATTAAACTTTTGAAATTATAAGTCATGTGAATGATCAAAATGTTATAATGGAATTTTTGGAAATTTTTCAAATATAGAAAATGGATCAGTATTTATAATTCTTAAATATTGTACTTTGTTCATTAATTAACAAACTGCAGCAAAAAATTTGTATATATATATATATAATTGTGTGTGTGTTGTTTGTAAACATATATATTAAAATCCTTTTTTAAATATACTATTAGATTAAACTTGTAGTATTATTTGCAATCGGAATTACACAGATGTTATTTTGGAGTTGGATGAAACTTTTGTATGCAGGCAATAAAACAGCAATGATATAATTTTTAAATATTAGATTTTGGTCATATCATTCCAGTTAATACTTTTTTAAATTTAAAATTACATTTTTTTATTTTTACACAAAACAGACATTAGTTAAAAATGATTTTTTTAAAAGGAATTCCAGATAATCAGAGGTAATTCAACCTGTTATGTAAAAGTAGTTTCAGATTGTTTTATGTATCAATTTACTAAAATATAGGAAATGTGTTTGTAAAAAATGAGTTTGTTGTTTTAATTGTAGTGATTGTTTTTTTTTTATTTAAAAATTATTAAGGCATTTAAATTGTAATATTCATTAGATAAAAATTTGTGCAAGAATTTAATGTTATTTCTTTCTTTCTTTCAAATTGGTTAAAGTACATGAGACTTATTTTGATAAAAGGTTAAGATTGTAATCAGCAAAGAATGTTTTCCAAATGAATTTGTAATGTATGTAGCTCTTGTGTTACTTGCTTTCTTTATTTACTATTTTTATTTTATTTCATATGGAAAACGTAAATATTATTTTGATGTTTTCAGGCTTGAAATTCATTGAAAATATGACTAAGAAGTAATTTGTATAGGTTAATGTGGACAAGCAACATCTTTTTGTGCTTGAATAGAATAAATACATGTGCAATTAGATATGTGATTTGGTCCAATGATTTTACAATACTTTTGACCCCCCATTTTCATTGCATCACAGTTTTTGTTATCAATTTTAAGACAAATTTTTATTAATTTGTGTAATTTAAAGACTGAGTCTAAAAATTTTCTATTTATTTTTTGTGATTAAATTTGTAGCAAGATATGTCACATAAATGTTTCCTTATTACTTATTAATATCGTATTAACTAATTGTCACAATTAACTCCATTTTGGAGGCAAATCAGTAAAAGAATATTTTTACAATTTATAACATTTCCCCAGTTTTATTGACATATTTTTGGGACAGGAAACACTTTTTAATCATTGAAAAGTTGCATAGAAATGCGGATTAATTCAGTCAGTGAAATTCTGGGACAATTAAATTACATTTCAAAAAAGGCTGTATAAATACATTTCTTTATAAGAACAATTGTATTGTTCTCATGACTTGTTTAAATTAAGGCTTGATTGATGCATCAAATTCCTATTTGATTGGAGGAAAAATACTGCAAAACCTTTTTTTGTAGAGAATAAAATTATGCCTGTAAAATGCCCTTAAAATATTGTTTTTACACCAATTAATATGTTTTATTTATAGTTTTTATGTAATTAAGTGCCAACTTGATGCATAAAAATTTTGCAACAGGTTTTAAACAATTTAAAATACTCGAAATTCAGAGAAAATCAATTTATATATTTTTAAATGAGGTATATAAACATGATTTTGTACAAGTAGTTAAAAACTTAATTTCATGTTTTTGTACATTTAAAAGTCAACTGAAAAAAAAAAAAAAAAACTATGCATGAGTAGTTTTGTATCAAATATGATATATGTGAATAGTTAGTTATTTGTTTTAGAATCGTTTTATTTATTTATTTATTTTTCATTTTATTGAGATAGTTCTATCTAAGATTGTTTTTTGAAAGATTAACTGAGTTTCAATAAGATCGCTTAATCTTAGTTAAAAGCTCGATCTTAATCTGTCTCTCTCTATTATTTCTTTTTCTCTCTCTTTCTTATCCTCCATTTTAAAATAAAATGTGATATTTGTCTAATCTAAATTTTTCTGTTAAGTTCAATGCTTTTATGATCATTTTCATTAATTTTTTTTTTCTTTCTCTTAATACTGATTATCATTCCTTTTTAATGAAATACTCATTAAAATTGGTTATAAATTAAATAAAAATAATTACTATCGATTTCTAGCATTTTTTGCTGGAAAATAATGTTAAAATTTTTAATTATATTATTAAAATTTGTAAAAAATTTAAAAATTTCTAAAATCTTTAATAACAGCTATGTTTGAAAACTATGGTAAATATATTTCAAAAAAAATCACATTAAAAATTTCTGAGACAAGTAGCATTTTCCCTTTGTTCTTGAACAAACGAAAATTAAATTCAATAAATAAAAATCAAAAAAGGATTCGCTAGATGTAACTTCGTTGGATTTCTTAAGTGACTTAAATTTTTTCAAAATTATAGGAATTCACTATTCATTAATTCTTCCCTCAAATTCTGTGTTATGATGGGTAAATGCTTGCAGCACGTAGCCACATTCTGAAAGTTTTTCATGTTTTTTTTTTTATTTGTAAATTTGAAATTGAATTTTAAAATATTTAGTTGGTTTATCTAGTTTTATTAGTTCTAATCTGATCAATAGATGGTAGCCCAACTCTGTACAGTTTCTGTCTACTCCTTTCCAAATAACAAACAATCTCTAACGTTTTGTATAAATTTTATCATCTAAACTGCTACTTTTACAAAAAACCTTTGTGACTGCCTACTCATTTTAACCCCCGGATGTTGTTTTTTTTAACTTTAATTCCTCATCTTATGGAACCCGTATGGCTTCAGTTGACGTCACTTTCGAAGAGAAATGCGCCTCTGAAACCACACCCCCGCTTTCAGTTCTCTTAGGAGACCAATCACGAGAAGGCGAAATGCGAACTCGTGCTCCCAAATATTACTCTTTCCGCCTGTGACGTCATTTCATTTGATGTCAATCTTCTCTTAGCGTTCTGTGCGCCATTCCTCTATGATAGAAAAATCTATTCTTTTTAAATTAAGTTACTCTGCATCGTAAGCTAATATGAGGGGTTAAATTTAATATCTTTAATTAATAACCTAACAATTTTATGGGCTCCAGGGTCAGCAGATCCTGGCTCTTTTCATAGGGTTTTGCAGCTCTTCGGACTTCTGCTTCTATAGGCAAGCAATTTTGATTGTATTGGATCGGAGCACTTGTGCTAGCGGTTTAGAAATAGTTTTAGTCTGAAATAAATTTTATCGCGGATATTTACAAAATAAATATATAAAGAGCCCTTTTCGAAATTCGAGTTAATATTAGTAAAAAGGAGAGCCATTGCTGTGTGAAAAATCCATTTTCATTTCTTGACTCAAGTGAGCAGCTATTAAAAACAACCATAAAGAGAAACAGTAAAATCTCATAAATACTAACTTTTCTATAAATCAGTTGAAATGTAAGGGAAGAAAGCTACTTAACGAATAATAATTTATAATCACTTTTTTTTTTTTTTTCAGTGTAAATGCCTACTTAGCTAAAAATAACTCTTATTATAGGAAGGATACAATCTTGAATGCCGTTGAATTAAATAATGCTTAATAATACACATTAAAATTAGCTAAATTTGAAATAAAATAATTGATATTATTTTACAGCATTTAATGCAGAAAATAAGTTATGAAATTCATAGATTCCAGCCTGTCTTTTTTAAAAAAACCAAAAAGTGGGGAAATTTGTAAAATCTACAAATTTTTATCGTTGAAAATGATATAAAATCTAAGTAAGAAATATTTTGTACAGCTTGTGTAAGAGGACTATAAACATTTTTTTTTTCCTCCTTGACCAAATAAAAAAAATCTTTTGTGTTCGTAGGAAAAAGTTAAATATATTTTAATGAATATTTTCCTCATTTTTATAAAACTGAATTTTTATGTTCTGAAAATCTTTTTTAACTAATATTATAGAACTAACCTTGTAATATTAAGTGCCATGTGAATTATACAAATGTTGTATTGGAATTTCCTGAATTTTTCATTCATAGAAACTGATCAGCTGTCATATAATTTTTTAGAAATTGTATTTTGGACATATTATATTAGTTAACAAATTACAGCATTAAATATATTTTGCAAAAAAATAATTACTCCAATAAAGACAATATTTACATTGAAAAAAATTTCGTTTACTTAAATTTAAAAAATTAGTTTTTCTAATTATCATAGATAATATTAAACCCGCTTTCAAAATATTATTTCATATCTTTCAATACGTCAATTTGAAAATAATTCAAGATAAAAACCAACGTTTTTATATGGTTGCAAAGTTTATTAAAAAAATTATTTAAATATTAGTTAAAACTTTGTAAAAAACCTCGTATCTCTCTCGTCTTTAAGATCACTCTCTCTGCGAAATTCAATATATCTCCCATAGATGGCACCAGGTTACTACACAAATTACGTCACTAAAAAAATTTATTGAAATATTAGATAAAACTTGTCGCAAATGTCTAAATATTGCATTGTTAGGGAAATAAGAACGATTCCCAAAGTTCCAGAGCTCTAGCTTAATGGAAAGTGCTTTGATTAATTTTAAAGAATTTTTTATATATGTTTTGGCACTGCCTGAAAAAATCCATTCCTAAAAAAGCATAGATGGAAAAGATAACATATCGAAAAGCATTCTCTTCACTAATAAAAATTCAATTTTTTTTTCGAGTATATATTTAGTAAAATCTCCTTTTCCATTTTTTTGAATCGACCTTTTTTTTATTTCAAAGTGGCAAAAAAGCAATTGAAAATATTTATTGCCAGCTTTACTGTCATAATATTCCCGTAATCGTGTTTATCTTGTATTATTAATTCGAATATTGGAAGCGGGGAAACTGATCGAATTCTGAAAATTAAAATTATATTCATTGAATGTTTATTAACATTGCACTTACTTCGGAAAGTACCCGAGAGCAATTAAATTTGTTTTTAAATATGAAAAATATCTCCAATTTTCCACACCACGTAAACTTGAATACTTACTATCTCGACCAATTTATCTGAATAAAACCCACTATAACAACCCCGGGTTTTAAGGGCTCTGAACACTGAATAGGTCTGAAAGATCGATCGCTGTCCGTGAGAACATAACCATTTGGTTTCCGCTCATACTTTTTCAATGCAATAACATAATAAAAATAAAAATCAAATGTATTTGCAAAATGTATTTTTCATGTAAAAGTGTTCTCATA
>BMAW01071878.1:77046-122386 GCA_019974015.1 Nephila pilipes
TATCTTGAGAATATCAAACTTTTGCATCACAAATTTCCCCCTCCAATTCGTGATTTTACGAAAATCTGAGCGTATTCTCCCACTCTGTTTCCTACAAAGTTTTGAAAAATTAGAGCCACAAGTAATATTTGTAAATTTGTAAATGAATCTGATAAAAATTTGAACAATTTTCTGTAAGTTATAATACATTGTTCAAAAAGCAAATCTCTTTTCTCCTTCTGTTATGCAACGGGCATTTCACACAAGGAATTGAACATTTAAAAATAATATGTGCAACAATGCCTCAAAATCTTCACTTGATAAAAATCTAATTTCTGTACTTTCTATTTGCTCTAACTTATAATATCAGACATAGAATAATTTACAGATAACTGAATAACAAAAGTGCATAACAACATTAGTATATAAATCTTAGAAAACAAATTATCCATAAATTGTGGCAATTTAAATATTCTTAGATATTCTAAAGAATCCTTGTATATTTTAATATAAAGAACTAGTATGTTTTAATATAAAGAATCCTTGTATGTCGCAAAGAACAGGCATTGGTTCTTTTGAACTTTATCTTAATCCTCCACTTGTATGGATGCTTTGAAAATGCCCTGGAAAAACGCTTACCTGAAATACGAAGCACCGCTTGGTTTTAGGTGTTCCCAGAAGAAATCAGCGCTCTATTAATGGTTATCTTCATGGAAGATATTGTGCTTGATTTGACATTTTAGTAAGCAAATTTATTTTTCATCAATACGATATTATTAAAATGCTATGAACTATATTGTTGAATATACGATTTGATGAAAACATTTTCATAGACATAAAGAGTTTATGGTACGAGATACTCTCTGATGGAAGTTTTATATAAAATCATTATGAATTGATTTTTATAACTAATTAATTGATATTAAAATCACAAATAGGGAAATTTAATTAACTAGTTTTTGTACAACAATAATAAAATGTCATCAATAACAATGAGATATACAAACAAAATTACATTAAACTATTTATTTAAATTTTTAAGATTTTGAGTAAGAATTTTTATTTAATAACATTTCACTTTAAAGATTAATATGTTCCAAATTATCTAAAGTAATTAAAACGTTAAGTCTGTTTTGTTTGAGCACTGACTAGGAAAAGTAATACCTCACATATTAATTATTACATTTATATGCCCAAACATAAAAGATCTTACTCTTAATCTTTAATCAAGATAAAGGCGTCGCAACTCCAAAATTAAGATGCAGAATTTTTCTGAAGTTTCATTCTATAAAGGAGTATCCTATGCTTCCTTTCTGTAATATCAAACGAAGATAAAACTGCCTGAAAATCTTAAATCAACGAACCATGTGCCTTTCCCCAAGTTCCTCTAATTTGTCAGCATAAAAACATCCATTTCAGAAACAAAAAGAAAACATAGCCTTACATAAAGTAGAAGTGTTAACTTCATCTCTAAAACGGGTCTGATTCTTCTCATGCCTAAACAAAATCTGTTAACTCAAGTTGGGTTTTACAAACCTGAAACAAAATTAAAATTCCACCTAATCAGTTAGTAATCCAAAATATATTGTTCCATTAAAAGGTATACAAATATTTCTTAATTTAAACGAAACTTCTCCGAAAATATACTTAAATTTTCTGTCCACCACCAGCACAAGTGTTGTTGGTGCGCTTGCAAAACACTCAGCACAAGTAAGTTGGAAGTGTTGCAGTAAGAAGCCACGATCGTCCTCAAAATTCAACATCAAATATTTTAAGATGAGACATAAAACTGAAGTCTCTATTATCACTTTCTCCTGTAATACCTTATAGTCTGTTACTTAAGAATGAATGTGAAAGTCAGATTTTCGTTTCTCCTCCATCGGTTACTTTTAGCAACAACTAATGCTCTTGATCCTGATTGTATACTTCTATTTCGCTCAGTTCAGGTTTGAATCTCTTCTGTTCTTTACGTTTCATGTTAAACGTAGTCTATTTTAAATATCTATAAATAAAGTGATTTTTCCAAAACAGAAAATTTTTAAAACATATAAAATTATTGAAAACATATCCTTAAAATATTAGTATAATACTTATGTGTACGAATTTATTTAATTTAAAAGTTCACATGACCTGTTACCAAAAGGTGTATGAAAATTCAATCTTTAATTGTATGGTAACAATATCTCATAAAAGTTATACAGATTTAAAGCATTTAATGATTTAAAATAAATAAATAAACCAACGAGGATCGTTGAAATCAAAATGGTTTCTATTAGAAGTTCGTTTATAAACAAACCGAAGTGGGGGAAGTAATGTCCATTTTGAAACTGCTGTTTCCATATTGCAGCCAGCAGTGCATGTGTGTGGGGACTGTGACTCAGCGCTGATTGTAAAGCAACAGAATGAAGCTAAACAGATTATACTTCAAGGAAATGCGACCTAGAAAAATTATTTATGACAAACAAAGTTGATGTTTACGTAAAAATAGGTCCTGCGTCATGATTCCTTTCATTAGATTTGCACTGCACACCTGAATTTGCACTAGAAACTTAAATGTGTTATATACGGTGAAGTAATTCTCACAAAAACTGTACAAAACAATTGCCCCCAGAATTAATTAACTATCTACACCTTTCTTAACTGGTTCACACCAGAGCATCGGAGAATACAATGAAACAAGAGACTAAAAGAGGTTGCCCAAATACCGTTTGTTCTGCTACCACCTATAAAAGTAAGAGTTGTCAAAACTATTAAAACAAAAGAAATCGAACGCATCGCCTAATTACCGGAGATTGATACATAACATCATACTGAGCTCATCTGCCATTGGGTCAAACTGGTTGTTTGTTTCCAAATTTTCAAAATTATGGTAATGATATCGTGATTCAAACTGAACCACTCTATACACATAACAAATATCTTCCATGAGTAGTAAACTGAATTTGAAAGGCTTTTAAAATATAATAGCATTCTGCATTTAACTTTCTGGTGATCAACTGCATTATCTGGCTTTGATATTGTTGCCTTATCGCAAAATTTATTACTACTAACAATTGTAACAAATATCATGAAAATTCCTTTGTGGAACCATTGATCTCAGCAGAAGAATTCGAAGATGCGACATTAAAATTCACAATCAGCATCTAAAACGTCATCAACTAATTCAGTCAGTAAAGTTGTTGACTTCAACCCTTTGATATTCACTGTCCTGCGAATAAAACTGGGAGGAAAGACTAATTCAAAATTAATAACAAACAAGAGATATCCACGAACAAAACAAAAATTAATAGAATGGCCATGAAATTAAACGAGATTTTCATACAAAGTCAAGCCTGGTAAACCGATTTCATCAGTCAACTCTGAAGACATCTCTTGTACCACTTATCAAAATTTTTAAAAAGCCATTTCTCTATCCTTGACCTGAGAGGCTAAAATTGATACCCAGGCCAAGGTCTGTTCTGTTTCTTGACTCCAAGTAGATGATAATTTCATGAAAATCGCAATTTATGAAGAATCACTGAGAAAACTGAGAAAAGTAAAATATGTTTAAATATAATAAAACTTTCCATACTCTAAGATATATGCAAAATCTCTATTGATAAAACAAGAAGCTCCAGGTAATACTTTTCCAAACTGTAAAAGACCCAAAATTTCAATAAGTTCAGATGAATAAGTGTTTTCTGCAACAGCATCGACAGTTTTAAAATAATCCAATAACTTGGCAGAGGTAAGTTTTAATCAACAGTGTAATCCCCTACAACACAGCTTTCGTTGAAACTCCAACACCACCATTTTAGCACAATATAACTGAAGATTTTGATGAATGATTGCTACCGATTGGTTTTATGTAAACGTCGTACTAGAAGCAACACGAAATATATTAATTTGAATTCGGCCAAGATGAGGTCACTTGAGCTTGAACCCTCTCCTAACTTCAAACACCACGCTTGGTGGGAACTTCGTCTCTGAAATATTTATGTGTATCAGCCCACGGCGGGTCTCTGTTGTGAACAAGGCACGAAATCGCGACTGACGAAACCATCATCATGAGCCACATTCACACTAGGCACTGCGGCTCACGATTGGTTATGAAAGCGTTTCATAAAACCTTTGATGAGGCAGCCGACAGTCTAGTTTTGAAATTAACTAATTATATTGTCTGACCATCACACTATTATTTAATAACGGCATGAGTCACTCTAAATAAAAATATTATAAAACTTTAAAAATTGAAAATAACCTGCAGGAATCCATAGGCGCACATTTTAAGCCATTTAATCCACGACTTTCCACAGTGGCAAATGCCTCAAATCTGTACCCCATGCAGAAAGATACAGTAATTATCACACACGAAACGACCAAGAATTAAAAAGAACTTCAAATGTCTTCCTCACTCTACAAGCCAAGGGTATATGAGAATTTCCAATTAACACAGAAAATCTTAAGCCATCAACTTTCTGAAAGTCGCAGACTTCAAACTGTAAATTAAACAACGCCAAATTTGAATAAATGCATCAAATGGTTCAAAGAAATTAAGAAGGTGAGCCATCTAAAACACAAAACTAACATATAGTCCCTACATTCTGTCAACAAAGTGAGGCATAAAACACCTGAAAACTTTGGAAAAATTTTGAAATAAGCCTAAAAATACCTCCTTAGTAAATTATACTTTCTGAATTCCCACTACTGCCCACTATATTTGAAAACAAAAATAGGTCATCTGTGTAGAACAAAATCTGCGCAATGAACTCCTCACGCACCTCCTGCAAGAATTAAAAACCTCTTTGCCAGCCCTGATTCTGATTTTCCTCACCAACTTCATGAGGATCAGTTACAGCAACCACATTTGAGGCAGACATAAGTCTCAAGGCCGCTCAAAGCATCCTCCTTCCCATCCACCTAATACAATGAAGCCTTTATTTTCCTCACTAGTGCCATTTTTATTTTCGCTCCATATTGCTGTGTTTTCATCGCTTGAGTCAAGCATTTCTTTCTGCTCTCATTCATTTGATTATTAATGTCCTAATAAATACTGTATCATTCCACCTCTTAGACATAAATTAAAATATTATTATTTGTAAGCAATTGATGTTTACTCTCCTCCATTTCACATTCTGACGTTGATACTAATAACGCATTTTTCACTGAAAGTGCTCATCAGCAGAGAATCTGTAATTTTTCTGCTTTCTTTGTTTTTATATAACAATGTCAATCCTGTTTAAAAATTATTAAACTTGAAATTAACTGGGGAGCCTTATATTAATTTTCGTTTTTAGGTCTTGTATACGATTAAAACGCTAAATTGGTAATGGCTAGAAACTAAATTTAGTGAAAAATCAAATTATTGTAAATAGTGAATGAATATTATTATTTTTACAAGTAGTATTGTATATTTTATTTTCGTATTATTAATCCTAATAGACTGCAAAATATTTGGTAATTGTTTTAATTACCTTCTAAAATCTACTGACCTAAGTAACTACCACTTTGAATGAGTTCTTTGAATTCTAGTGTAAGATTACTTCCGTTCACAGTAAGCTTAATTTGTTCTATTTGTTACCTAAGATCATTGGGAGTCATTTATCTGTCTCTATATTAGTTGGATTATATATCTCTTTAAATAAAATAATAGACGAAATTAGGCCATGCATGAAATTAAAATAATTTCATCATTTTACATTTATCGAAATAATCTAGAAACCAGCCTGTCTTATTAAATATTAAACAGTGGTATTAATTGTAGAATTCATTGATAATTTCATGTAAAACACTACTGAACAACCTGTGGAGATTCAATAACGGTTTTTCTAGGCAAGTATATTTATCTTTTATTCTTGAACAAATGAAAATGTATCCGTTAGCAAAAGCTCTGATATAATAATTACAAAGCCTAGGCCTATTTCAGATTGGCATAATTGATTTAAGTAACTATTTCTGCAGCTTGTGACCATTTTGTTTAATTTAGTTATCGTACCTGAACTCTGTCTATTATAGACATATCTTAATAAATCAAATGTTTATTGATATTCTAAGAATTGTTCATACAAGAAATGGGATCATAGATAAATAAAACATTTTATTTCACAGAGCACAATTGAAATTAGTCCTTTGACATGAAATTAAAAGAGACATTTCATTTGAATTTATGTTTTTCTGTTTGTATTTTTAAAAATTTCCCTTTTAGCAATCCTCGTTATTTATTAAACTGATTCGATATAAGAATATAATTATTATTATGGATAATGCAAGAAATTTTTCAAAATAGTTGAATGTTGAAGTTTTTCTCATTTTATTTTTCTTTTCTATTTCAGTCATAGATAATTCAACTAGCTTTCTAAAAATAGTCAAGTTTGCGTCAATTTATTAAAATATGAACTATACTAAAATGAGGTTGATTTAACTAAAGATAAACTATTTTATTTAAAAGTCTTAAAGTGTCTAATCTGTAATATTTATTATATCCAGAAAGAATCTAGGGGGTTTCCTCTTCTGTAGATTCTTTACATCAAACTTTTGCTCATGAATATACCGTTATTTCATCTTCAGATGGCTAAAAGTACATTGTATTTGATTAAAAAGGATGTTTCTTTAAATGAAATTGTAATGTAAGTAGTTTTTGTTACTTGCATTTTTATAATTGAACTTTCATCTCATCACCATGTATAATATTTAAATTGAACCATAACTGAGTTCTTTGTTTACGTACAAATATTTATAAATTAAAAATTACTTAAATCTAAATGATAACGAAGCTTTATTTTAGATTATAATAAATTTTAAGAACTCTATCCCACTTCAGAAATTGAATATGTGATGAAATAAAATTACTACATTTCACATGTATTTATTGCTGCAAATCATTTATAAATTTTAATCAACTTTAATATTGCCTGTAGAAAGGGCAATATTTTTGTAAATTAATTATATTTTAAAACTATGGAAAATGTAATTAAAAGACATCATGGGAACAGTTTTGATAAAAAGAAATAATATTTATCTTGTCTCTGAAGAAAATGAAAATTCAAGTGTTGTAGTTTAAAACGTTATTAAATCGTTTAAAGTGATTTTCCATTAGGTTGTGTAATTGATTTTGAAAGTTACTGTTTAATGACCTATATTAAAATTCTTTTTAAACTTTTATTATCGGATTGAACTTGTTATATTATATTCAGTGTGTGAAATATCCAAATGTTATATTAAAATGTACTAATTTTTCATGTCGTGGAAATAAAGCAGTCATATAATTTTGGGATGATTTTGTCTGAGTAACAAATTGTAATCATGTATTAAATCTTCATGAAATTTAAAACAGGCTTAATAATTTGAATTGCAATTATTTTCCAGTTTGTATTATTTCCTTTCTTAGGTAATCTGAAGCTTTGTGAGTTTTAATGGGAAAATATAAACATTTTATAATCTAATTTAATAATTAATTAAGGAATTTTTAATATTATCCATACGACACTCATTTGTAGAATGTTAAAGTTCATTTGTTATGTTTTACTGATATTCACATAATTAATAATTGCCCTTAAAAGTGATTTCCACTTTTTGTGGGTTAACCCCCAAAAATTAACTCGTATTCTGTATAACCTATCACAGATTTCTTCCTGGGCAGTTAGTGTCCATCTTTGATTTGAAATCATCAGCATTTAATTTGTAATATTTATTGATTGTCTTTGCAGAAACATAATGTTCTTTCTTTCTTTCTTGTAGATGAATAAAAGTATATTTTGATCATGAGATCTAGCATTCCTACAGCATATTTTTGTTGAGTTTGTAATGTATGCAATTTATATTTGTTATTTTTATCTGATTGTTTTCTATTCTATAAAATATATTAAGGTCCAGTATGATAGGGACATTCCCACACAATGAGCGCACGCACACATTGCTAATTACATGTACAAAGTTTATTGTGCACCGCCTTGTTCTGTGAAATCGTAGGTTTCAACCACTTCCAAATAAAACGAGGAGCCATTATTATACTATTAAAATTGCAAGCTTCAGATTTGTCTTAAAAATACCCATGGAAATTTTTAAAATGCAGAATAATCATAGTTTGAAATTCATTCAAAATAGAGGAAGAAAATAATTTATTATGTTCTTTATCAGAATAAGCAACATTTATCTGACTGGAAATTAAATAAATATATGTGTTAGGTGAAGTCGTTAGGTTCACATTTCACAATTATTTGTCGTATTTTTCACTTGGTTTGCATCATTGATTGATTGAAAAACTTTCTAAAAGTTGTTTCTGATAGTGAAGTCTGAAAATTTTCATTTAATATTCCAATTTTGCATAATATATGACAAATATAATTTTATATCAGTATTTTTCATGTGTCAGCTGTTTTGTCAACCAGTAAATATTTTTAACAAGTGATAAAGAATTTTATATAAAAGTTATTTGCAACAATTCCATTTAGGCAGATAATCCAAACAGTTATTTATCTAGTGAATTTTCCTAGTCCTGTTACTATCTTTGTATGCAGTAAATACATTTTACTCTATGTCTTATGAAGTGAAAATCTATGTATTTTAATTTTACATTAAATTACATTTAAATGCTGCTTAAAACAATTTAAAGGATGAAATGTTTTTCAAAGATAATCTAATTACATCTTGATTAACGAAAATTGGCAGATTATATGAAACATTTTAATAGTATCTAAATTCTGAGATAATCTCCCATTGTTTTACAATGATGCAAAATATAATTTACTAGCAGTTAAATGCTGCTTAATTTTAAAATGAAATCAAACGATTTAAAAATCTGCAATATTGTTATGGAATATTTTAAATTTATTCAACAATAGTTTAAGTTTATATTTTAATGCCAAATTGACTGGAACTATTTATAATAAGTAATTTGAATACCTTTTATGATAAATCATTCTAATTTGTCTGAAATAATTTTTGTTTTATTAAGATTGTCTTATTATGTAATCAATATGTATGTTGTTTGTTGTCTTTATGATCACGTTTATTTATTTTCTCATATTAAAATTGATTGTATCTTTGTCGAAATAATCAGTAAAATTTGATAGAGCAAAATAATTAATATTATTTTCAATTATTTCTGAATTTTAAAATTTATAATTTATATACCTATTAAACATGTAAAAGGGAAAATTTGAAACCATTAATAATTGATATGTTTGAATTCATCACAGAGGAAGTGAAATAATCATATGTTTCCATCAGAATAAGCAACATTTATCTTTCTGACTGAAATTAAATAAATATATGTGTTAGTGTGTCGTTAGGTTCAATATCACACCATTTTAATGCATTTTTCATTCTATTGTATCATTGATTCATTGATTGAAAAACTTTCTGTGTTAGTTTCGATAGTGATGTCTGAAAATTTTCATTTATCATATCTAAATTTAAGAATAATATATGACAAATTATATAATTTTATACTCAGTATTTTCATGTGTCAAAGGCGACTTTGTCAATCAAGTAAATACTTTCAACAAGGACACCTGGTATGTTATTTCTAACAAGCAATTCCATTTAGGCAGACAATCCAAAATGAAGTTTATATCTAGTGCACTTTTTCCTGAACCAAGTAATTGTCTTGTGCAGTAACACATTTGCCTCTAAGTGTCTGTATGGAAGCGTGAAAAATCTACGATGAATTTGCATACTTTAAATTACATTTCAAATGCTGTTTAAAACACTTTGATGAAAATGTTGTTTTCAAATATAATCTAATTTAATTGATTTGAACGAAAATTGTGATTATATACTAATTTACAGGTATCTAAATTTGAGATAATCTAATTTGTTTATAATGATGCAAAATATAATTTCTACTAGCAGTTAAATTGCTGCTTTAATTTTAAAAATGAAATTCCAAATCGATTTAAAAATCTGCAATAGACGTTATGGTTTTTAAATTTATTTATCTAGTTTAAGTTTATATATTTTAATACAAAATTGATCGGAACTATTTTATAATAAGTAATTTTGAATACCTTTATGATAAACTAAAGAAATTCTAATTTGTCTCGATCAATTTTTGTTTACTAAGATTACCATTATGTGTAATCAGTCATGTATGTTGTTTGTTATCTCTTTATGATCATTGTCGTTTATTTATTTTCATATTAAATTGATTATATCTTAATGAAATAATCAGTAAATTGATAGATTACAAAATAATTAATATTATTTTCTAACAATTATTCTAAAAAGATTTTAAACATTCATAATCATAATACTATTAAAACATGTAAAAAGTGTAAAATTTGAAACCATTAATAATTGATATTGAAAATGAATATAATTTTAAAAGAGTTTGTAGTTTATGAGAAATACATTTATCTTTGTTTTTATCAAAGAAAATGTATGGGTTAATGAGTCGTCATAAAATGTTTTAAAGCCACTGCATTGTTTCCTTAGGTTTGTAGGTACTTGTAGGCAAGCTCTTTGTTGTTTGTTATCTGTTTCAAAATTGTCTTTTTATCGTATTATCGGACTAAAATGTAATATCAAGTGAATTAAATTGTAAATTGTGAATAATTTGAATGCTATTTTGGAATTTTTAAAATTTTTCTGGTATTATGAATGATTAGCTTTCATAAAAATTCTAAATATAATTCAGTAATGGTTAACCGGCAACTGATTCATTTGTTTGAAATCAAAATAGTATTAAAATTTGTTTGTTTTTATCCTGTTTGTATTTCTTTATTCCTTTCATTTTTAATAATCAAAATAGTTATAAGCTTCTGAATTTATATGTTAAATGTAAACTTCTTTTATAGTTCCAACTAATGTTTTACTAAATTAAAAATAATGTTATGTACAAGAAAACTACAAAATTACTAAATTTTGTTCCATAGGTGTTTTTCATAATCATAGTATTCAAATATGGTAATAAAAATATCCTCAAATTTTGTATGGCTGTCACTTACAAAATATGAACTGCTCAAAACATGAGCGTCCTTTAGCATAAGGATTGATTTTTAAATGATCAATTTATTAACTATTCATTTGTGTTAAATAAGCATTTTGCAGGCTGGGAGAGTTAATGTTATTTACCTTCTATAGATTCTTTAAAGTGCTGAATTAGTATTTGATGAAATGGATCTACAATCAACAAAGTATGTTTCAGCTTCTGTATAAAGTTCTTGTGATATTCTTTTTGTACTGATTTTAAAAGTTATACAGTCAGATTGTCAAAGTTATACAGTTATAATACACAGATAATAATTTAAATGAATATTATCAGTAATAAATACCAGATAATAAGAGTAATTTTAAAATCATTTGTAATTATTATGTTTGTTTTTAAATCATATAAAACCAAAAGGCTTGCCGAATTTATGAGACAGGCTACATTAATCTTTGTCCTTGAACATATGAAAATGTATATGTTGGTAAAATCTTTTGTAGAATAATTTCAAATTAATTTAATACTTTTACAAAATATTCTTTTAATGAATAATTTGTGTTGTTTAAAACTCCGTTCTGCAATTATCAAGTATCAGGATATTTTCCATAAATTATGTAAATTTTATTTTCGAATTTTTCATGTGTTTCGAAATGAAGTCTTAACTATTAGTTAA
This sequence comes from Nephila pilipes, assembly GCA_019974015.1. Taxonomy (NCBI): domain Eukaryota; kingdom Metazoa; phylum Arthropoda; class Arachnida; order Araneae; family Nephilidae; genus Nephila; species Nephila pilipes. Next base: position 88,605 of record BMAW01071878.1, read on the forward strand.
TTCATGGTTTTTATTGATTATTAATTCATATTATAATTGCAATAATCAAATCCAGATGTAAAATTTATTTGTTATAACTCCCATCAAATTATATTCCAATTTGATATTGTCTTTATGTTGGCCATTAATTTTAATATCATTTGAAAATATTTCTTGCTGAGTGCTGACTAAATCCTGTGATATTCTAATGTTAAATTTATTCTGTGAAGCTGTGTAACTTACATGTGGCAAAATACTTATTTTGAAAATTTAGTTTACTGCTATCTTGATCTAAAAACTAAAATGCTGGATATCATCTGAATATAGTGATAATATCTAAATTTGAGTTATCGACCACTTATGTTTGTAAAATTTCAAAAATTTATTTTACAAATAATTTGTATATCCTTTGAGATATTATATATTTAATTATGATCCAAACAAATTTGTAATGGACGCTGAACTATGTTGAATACTTTATAAATTAGATCACAAATCGTTATTATTTTCTTTAAAGTCACATATTAATATAATATTTAATAGAGTAGTTAATTGCTTTATATTATTTTACATTTAAATCCTGCATAGACTGACACCCTTTCTTTGCCACCTAATGTGATTGCATTTGGTGATTCGATTATTCTTAATAATTTATTCATTTGAAACACTTTAGATATTTTGGTAATATATTGTTATTTTATAGCCTTGTTGTTTGAAAAATTTGCTAGAATGTGATTACTAATGATTTTCTTTGTTGTATATTGCTTTATCATTGTCATTCATTTACCTGTCTTACAAAGAGTCGCTCATCTGTCTTGCAATATCTTAATGAAATACTTGATGAAATGGCTAGACAGGTATAATAAAAATATTAACGTCATTACAATACTGTCCAAAATAATCTTATAAATCTTCGACTCCAAATCCTTTCATTGTTTTCCGTAAAATATTGTAAAATATTTGGAAAATAGATAATAAAGTTTATATTTGAAACCATGTAATGCACTGTGAGAGTTACTAGCAGTTTATGAGGACAGCACATTTATCTCATGTTCTAGAACAAATGAAAACATATGGGTTAGTAATGTGACTTGGTATATATTTCAAGCCATTGAATGTATTTAGCTTCCTGAGTTTCATAACAGAATTTTTCAAAAGCTATTGTGTTGTTTAAAGAGCAATTTTGAAATTCTTCTTTAATTTATAATATTCATAATATAATTGCAATATTATATGCCATTTGGGGCTCATCCAAAAGTTATATTTGAATTTTAAAACATTTTCTTTATACGAAGGAAATGATCAAAGTAATAAGTATATTATTTAAAGAATTGGTTATGAGTTAATTAAATAGAAATCAAATACATTTTGACTGGAAATTTATATGTATTAGAGTCATTTAAAATTGTATTTTTCATGTTTATGTTTTTATCTCAAAGAGTATTATTATTGCCTGATAATTTGAAATTAACTATTGTATTCATTAAAACTTGCCCAGTATTATTTTTATTAATTACTTTGTATTAGATATATGCCATGATCAATTATTTATATTTTAGTTGAAATTTTCTTTTGTCGGAAAGGAAGTTGTTGGTTAGTTAAATTTATTGTTGATTATTCTGTAGAAACTAACATATAAACTGTTAATGCTGAAATCTTGGTGATAGCTCACCCATCTATCTTGTTATTTCCTCAGTTTTATATCATCTTAAATCACGGAACATTTTTACCATTTAATTGTTTTATAGAAGTGCCACCTCATAGTTAATTGATTCTTTACACATAAATAAGCATTTATGAACTGATGTATATAAATTTTACACAAAAATACTGGATTTAATTTTTATTTAATTAAATGTCAATATGAATGGAAAACTAATGGCTGAAATAACTTGAAGTGCAATTGCCAGGATTACATTTAATTTGAGTGATAACTAATTAGAGCCATAAAATTGTATATATTTTTATATTTAACTTTTATTTATTAATTTAGTGTAATTAAATGTCTGATAACTTTTAAAAACTTATTAATTTTTAGAACCATTGTCTGAGTTGTAGTAAAATTGTCAGTTCATCTGTCTTTAAGACTTGAAAAGCTTGTAAACTTAGAAATCATTTATAACTATCATGTTAAAATCCTTATCTGATACTAAGTTAGTCAGTTAAAACTTGTAACAGGTATAAGGTGACATAAATTGTGTAAATTGCATTTTGGAATTTTTGATGTGTCTGGATGAAAATGTTCCACTTTCTATATCGATTATTATTAATTTAATAATCTGCTGCAAACAAACTAAACTAATTATGAAATAAATATAAAATATCTTTAAACTTATAAATTTTAGTCCAGTCTACTTGTCTTTGATACGAGTAATACATACTATCACTGAAAATTTTTGTAACGCCGATGAAATTTCCTGTAAAATTTCATTAAATTAAATGACATTTTTAGATTCAAATATATTTTTATAAGAAGTAGACCAATACGTAATCCAGCAGAAGTATAACATTTTTTTTTTTTTTTTATCCCGTTTGTATTTTTATTCCTTTTAATCTCTTTTTCAATAATCTCATTTAATATAAGTTTGAATTTATATGTTAAAATGTAAACTTCTTTTTTATAGTTCCAACTAAATGTTTTTACTTCAATTAAAAATTGTTAATGTTATGTACAAGAAACGCTAGTTAAACATTAAATATTTTTTGTTCCGTTAGGTGTTTTTTCATAATCATAGATATTCAAATATGGTAAATAAAAAATATCTCAAATTTTGTATATGTCACTTTAACAAAAATATGAACTGTGTTTCCAAACATGAGCGTCCTTTTTTAAAGGGGTGATTGATTTTTTTTAAATGATCAATTTATTAAACTATTCATTTGTAGTACTTATTAAATAAGCCATTTTGCATGAAGTTAATGTTATTTTCACCTTTCTTATAGATTCTTTAAAGTGCTGAATTAGTATTTTGATGAAATGGATCTACAATAATCAACAAAGTATGTTTCCTAAATAAATTTCTCTTGTATGTAGTTTTTGTGATATTTCCTTTTTTTGTACTGATTTTAAAAGTTATACAGTCAGATTGTCAAAAGTTATACAGTTATAACTAAGCATGCTGGAAGATAATAATTTTAAATGAATATTATCAGTAATAAATACCAGATAATAAGAGTAATAATTTTTAAAATCATTTGTAATTATTATGTTTGTTTTTAAAATCTATATAAAATATAAATCCAAAAGGGCTTGTCGAATTTATGAGACAGGTTACATTAATCTTTTGTCCTTGAACATATGAAAATGTATATGTTGGTAAAATCTTTTTGTAGAATAATTTCAAATTAATTTTAATGGTATCCTTGCATAAAATATTTCTTTAATGAATAATTTGTGTTGTTTAAAAACCTGTTCTGCAATTAATGTAAGTATCAGGATATTTTCCATAAATTATGTAAATTTTATTTTCGAATTTTTTTCATGTGTCGGAAATGGAAGTCTTTAACTATTAGTTAATCATTTACTTTTTTATTGATTATTAATCTGCTATTAAGTAATTGCAACAATCAAATCCATTTAGACAAAAAATCTTATTTGTTATATCTCATCAAATTATAATTTCTTCCCAATTTGATATGATTGTCTTTGAGGCCATTACTAATTTTACTTCTGAAAATATTTCATGGGAGTGCCGATCAAATCCTGTGAGTTACATTCTGTGTCAGTTAAATTTCATTTCAAAATAGCTGTGTAAATTTACAAGGGCAAAATACTCCTTATTTTTGAAAAATTTAGTTTACTGCCATCTTGATCTAAAAAACTGCTAAATGCTGGATATCATCTTGAATATAGTGATAATATCTAAATTCTGAGTTAATTAATTTATGTTTGTAAAATTCTTAAAAAATTTAATTTTTTACAAATAATTTTATGCATCCTTTTGAGATATTACATAGTTTAATGTTATTATGATCCAAACAAATTTGCAATGGACGCGAAACTATGTTGAATACTTTTATGATGTCTAATTTTATACAAAATCAAGTTATTATTTTCTTTAAATGCTATATTAATATAATATTTAATAGAGTAGTTAATTGCTTTATATATTATTTTAGTACATTTAAATCCTGTATAGACTGACACAACTTTTCTTTAAGCAATTTAATGATTACCATTATGATATCTGATTATTCTTAATAATTTCATATTCTATTTAGAAACACTTCTTTAGATATTTTGGTAATATATATTGTTATTTTTAAGATAGCTTTATAAGATTGTTTTGAAAATTTTGTTAAGAATGTGTGGGATTACTACGATTTTCTTTGTTGTATATTAAGTGCTTTTTTTTTTTTATCATTGTCATTCATTTACCTGTCTTGCTATTAAAGAGTCGTTTATCTGTCTTGCAATATCTTTTTAATGAAATACTTGATGAAATTGGCTAGACAGGTATAATAAAAATATTATCTGTCATTTTCGCACATTTACTGTCCAAAATAATCTTATAAAATTTTTAATTTCCAAACTTTTCTTATTAAAGCCTGTAAAATATTGTAAATATTTGAAAAATAGATAATAAAGTTTATATTTGAAAACCATGTAAAATGTAATTGTGAGAGTTACTGTAGCAGTTTATGAGGACAAGTAACATTTATCTCATGTTCTAGGAACAAATGAAAAACATATGGGTTAGTAATGTGACTTGGTATAATATTTTCAAAGTCATTTGAATGTATTTAGCTTCCTGAGTTTTGCATAACAGAATTTTTCAAAAGCTTATTGTGTTGTTTAAAGAGCAATTTCGAAATTCTTTTTAACTTATAATATTCATAATATAATTGCAATATTATATGCCATTTAAATTATCCAAAAAGTTATATTTGAATTTTAAAACATTTTCATACGAAGGAAATGATCAGCAGTCATATATTATTTAAATATTGAATTTTGGTTACGAGTTAACGAATAGCAGAAATCAAATACATTTCGACTGGAAATTTATATGGTATTATCATTTAAAATTGTATTTTTTCATGTTTATGTTTTTTATTCTCAAAATTGCATAGCTTATTATTGCCTGGATAATTTGGAAAATTAACCATTTGTATTCATTAAAAACCTGTTCTGGTATTATTTTTAATATTTTGTAATTTACTTTGTATTAGGATATGTCACATCAATTATTTATATTTTATATTGAAATTTTCTTTTGTCGGAAAGGAAGTTGTTGGTTAGTTAAATTTCATTATTGATTATTATTCTCGTAGAAACTAATGTCAACATATAAATCCGTTAATGCTGAAATTCAATATAGCTCTATCTATCCATCTTGTTATTTCCCCAGTTTTATATACTTGTCTTTAAATCAATGGAACATTTTTACCATTTAATTGTTTTATGGAAGTGCCAATCACATAGTTAATCAATTCCTTGGACACATAAATTACATTTATGAACTGATGTGTATATATAAATTTTTACACACAAAAAATACTGGATTTTTAATTTTTATTTAATTAAATGTCAATATGAATGGAAAAAACTGTAATGGGCTGGAAATAATCCGAAGTACCGTTATGATTACTTAATTTTGAGACAATTCAATTGTTTTTATAAAATGCTGTACATATATATTTTTTATAAGTATTTAACTTTTGCTTTATTAATTCTAGTGTAATTAAATGCCTGATAACTTTTAAAAAACTCATTAATTTTTTTAGAACCATTTGTTTTGAGTTGTAGTAAAATTATCAGTTCTAGTCTGTCTTTTTAAGACCTGAAAAAGCTTGTAAACTTGTGAAATCATTTATAACTATCATGTTAAAATCCTTATCTGATACTAAGTTAAATATTTAGTCATTAAACTTGTAACAGTATATGTGACATAAATTATGTAAATTGTATTTTGGAATTTTTGATGTGTCTGAATGGAAATGTTCCTTCATATAAATTTTCTATATCGATTATTATTAATGTATTAACTAGTTGCAACAACCAAATCCAATTAAGTAGAAATAAAACTATAAATATCTTTTAAACTTATAAATTTTATCCAGTCTTATATACTTGTCTTTGATACGAGTAATACATACTTATCACTGAAAATTTTTCGTGGTAACGCCGATGAAATCTTCTCTGTAAAATTCTCATTAAATTAAATGACATTTTTAAAATGATTCGTAAATATATTTTTATAAGAAGTAATTGCTAATTTTTATTATGTAATTAAAAGACTACCGAGTTAAAAAAAAAAAAAACACCTGGAAACACTCTGGAATAAATTTATGATATCTTAATTCAGAGACATTTAAATAACATTTCTAAAATTCTATGATAAAACATTTTTTTGTACTTGTAAACATTTTGTTGTGAAATGTTGGCTTTTTAGTTATTATATAATTTAATGCCAAATGCGTCGATAAATGTGTGTGCAGTTGGCATAAGACAATATAGAATACTTTATGATACCTGAATTCATAGAAAATCAAATTATATTTTTAAAGCTGCATAAATATTACTCTTTAGAAATAGTTAAATGCTTGATTTTTTATTTTCGTATATTTAAATACCGATTCGATTGCCGCAATATTGAAATAGGCAATTTTGAAACCTTTAACATATGTGATAACTCTAAATAATTCATTAATTTTTTTAGAACCAGATCTTTTGAATTTTAGTATGATTATATTTTCTCAGTAATTTGAATATTGGTGTGGTGTGCTCAATGTATTTTTAATTATTTTCATCTATTCATCTGTTCTGCTATGAAAGATGATTATTTATTTTTAATCAAATACATAAATAAATTGTTTATACTTGGAGTTAAAGTAATTACTGTTATTTTCTAGTATTTATTACTGAAAATATTCCAATAAAATTATTAACTTCCTAATAGTCTTATTAAAACTTGTGAAACGTTTGAAAACTTTTAAAATCATATAAACTTAAAAGATTGAAAAATTAAGGAAATAATAATTTAGAAAGAACTTGTAAAATTTACGAGATAAATTATACGAATATTTTGTTCTCAAATAAATGAAAAATGAATGAGTTAAAAACTCATTTGGTAAGAATAATTTCAGTCATTTTAATTTCTATTTTTCTTTAGATTTGCATAACTTCTTTTGTAATTAGCCATTTGTGTTGTATAAAATTATGTTAGGATATTAATTTTTATATATACTCTTGTATCTTGTTGTTAACTTGTATCAGGATACATGGCGTAAATTGTTTAAATATATATCGACATTTTTTATGTATCGGAAAGGAAACTGTCAGTCATTTAATTTTTCTTTTTTGATTATTGATCTGGTATTTGATTCTGGCCAGGTGCAAGAATCAAATCTATTTAGAGAGAAAACAAAAATAGTAACATCTGTTTAACTTTTAATTTCCCCCCTTTGTCAAATATTTCCTTTTGTTAAAAAATCCTTGCTTTTAGTAATATATATTTGTCACTGAAATTGATTCATAAAAATCCATGATCAAATATGTGCTTAGTGGAGTACCAGCAGTTTTCAAAATTGCATCTTTCAATTAATATACATGAAAGGGAGAGGAATATGCGAGATGACAAGCATCAATTAAAAAACAAGTTGTGCTAACGCGCGGAGAAGAAACTGGGAGTGGGAGAGGGGGGGGAAGAGGCATCTGGATGGTATGATGTCATGGTGCGCTGCGCAGAGCCGCGAAAAGAACCGGTCTCTCCGCGCATCAGGATTTGGAGGCAGAAACTGGATCGGAAGGGGAGTAGAGAAGGGTGCGGACCTCGCTATGGAGCACTGATTTTCGGCAGAGCGGAGAAAGGAAAAGTGACGTAGGCAACACCAGCTGACCGGTGTCTGAAAGGGGGGAGGGAGAGAAACTCGCTTCGGTTGAGATCGTGATCTCATGAGATGATGGGTCACATGGGACGATGGATGCTCCGTATGAGATGATGGTTTTGGGAGAGCTATGTAATTAGCTGATCCGTTCTCCGGTTTCGTGGGGATAGGAATGTCGCCGGCCCGCTTTTGTAGATTGTCGGCTTGATCCTTGAATATGTGATCGATTATATTATTGTGTAATTGTTCTGTGCTTGATTATTTTATTGTGAAATTTAATTGCTTGTCGGGTTATTTCAGTCTCAATAAAGGGGGGGGGGGTTACTCGTCATGTAGGGTATAAAGAGGCATCCAGATAGGGGCTCGGGATGTGTTTCGAAGGGTCTCGGATTGGACGGTCTGTAGCATCGTATAGTTGATTTGCTTTGTTATACCCCAGTTGGGATTTCCATAGAGTAAGGCGGAATGTAGGACTTGGCATGTAGACGAGTATTTTGTTGGTGATGGTGAGGTGTGATTTTCTTCCTATTAGGTGAATGATCGAGAAATACTTTTTCCAGTAATTTTCAATGGCTTTCCAGATGTGGGGGTTTGTATTGCAGTTGCTCGTCTTGAATAATTCCTAGGTATTTGACTTTGGTGGTCCAATCAATTGGTCTATCGAAAAGGGTTTGAGAGGTTTGAGGAAGGACAGTTTTCTTCGGAAGAAGACTGTCTTTGCTTTTCCTGTGTTTATGGCTATTCCACATAGCTTCAGCCAGTGTTGATATTTCTTTAAGTAGATTTGTACTTCTGAACCTGGGATGGTTTTAAATTTTGGGTGAGAATTGCAGCATCGTCAGCAAAGAGACAGGTGGTGATGTTTTGGCACGATGGCATATCTTTGATAAAAATGGACCAGAGTATTGGTGAGATGGACGAGTCTTGCGTTACTCCAGCTCCTATTGTTCTAGGGTTGGAAATTACATGCTCGAGTTTTGCTTGAAAGGATCTATTGCTCAGGAAGTTGAGGTAATAAGTGAAATTGGATTTAATCATCTTGTAGATTAGCCCATCGTGAAACATTCCGTCTAAAGCCTTGCTGACATCCACGAATACCCTTCCTGTAATTCTATTTTTGAAACCATCAACTATGCAGTTGGTTGTTCTAAGGAGTTGATACAGAGTTGAAGTTTCTTTGTGGATTCCGTGCTGATAGTCCGGGGTGATGTGATTCGAATTGCAGAATAACTCTATTATGTTTACACACACACACACATATGGATCTTTGTCTGGATTAGGCAAACTGTGATCAGAGCGTGTTTCCAGACTTGGTGATGGAGGATTAGGCATCTATTAATGACTTTCGTGATATAGGAGATTGCTTTTATCGGTAAAAATTTCAATGAGATGTTTTTTATTCGATTCTTTCCGGGAGCTTTTCTGAGAGGGAGGTTAGATTATATCTTTATTAGATGATATCTTTAATTTCTTGAGGTGATGTGAGTGGAGGAGGTTGATTATTTCGGGTTTGGGCAAAGTAATTATCTATTTCATCTTCGACTCGTTCGATATGATTATCACAGTAAGGTTCTCTGTTATTTTGAAAGGAACTCTGAAGCGACTCTGCGAGCAGTTCAGCTTTTTCTATGGTACTGTAGACCAATCTTGTGGGGCCTAGGTGTGGTGGGATGACAATATTTTTGTTGGAGGTTCTTCTAATATGATGGTAGAGAGAGTTATCCCCTGGAGAGGCATCCCGGAGGAACGTTCCCCAGTTGGCGTTTTTTATTTTGAGCATTTCATTTTGAATTTCTTTTTGAGTCCTGTTGAGAGTTCCATGGTTTCTTGCCAGTTTTCTCTTATTTTGTTCTTTTCTTTTATATTTTTGTAGTAGAAAGGGTGGAATGGTGTAAGGAAATCTGGGTAGTTCCTTCACTTTACTGGAGGTACTAATGAAAGTGGAGATGTGGCTGTTGAATTCTTCAATTGTAGTTTCAATTTCTTGAATGCTATTGATTTTTGGGTTTCCCGTGATGGAGCTAGATAAGTGATTTTGAAATGAATTCCAATTAGTGATCTGGATGATATCTTGAGTTGGAGAGCTGAAATCGAGGAGATTCACCTCGAAAATGACAGGATTGTTGTCTCTCGAAAGTTTTGGAATGGATTCGGATGTGATGTTATGCATTCCCTTGGAAAGACAGATGTCTATTTTAGAGTTGGCTGCTCTGCTATTGATTCTTGAAGGTTTACTCGGGGCTTGTATGGAGAAGTTATGGTCATTTGCGTATTGATTGAAAATGTTTCCTTGTTTGTTTTGTCTTGAATGCGGATACCAGGTTATGTGTTTACAATTGCGATCTCGTACGAGGAGACAATTTGGCGTTTTCCGGAAAAATTTTCCATGTGGCTTAAGTCTTTGCTGGGGGATTTGTAGGCTGAGACTGTTGTAATAGGAGGGGAGTTTCTTCTCTCTATTGTGATGATTGTATTTTCAATTAGAGTGGTTTCGATATGGATTGAGTGATGGGGGATTCTATTTCGAACGAGGATGGCAGTTCCGCCACCTGCGTAGGAGATCCGATCTGTTCTGTATGTTATATAATTAGGGATATTGAAAGAATCTACTGGCTTCAGTCTGGTCTTTTGTAGGGTAATGACATCTGGCTTCCAGTCTTTCACAAATTCTAGAAATTCTCCAGCCTTTTGTCTGATTCTATTGGAGTTCCAAGATAGGATGATCATTCTTTGTTTGTAATAAACATGATGATTATTTGATACAGAGTTGGAAGAGGGCGGCTAGGCGTTCTAATTTATTTGGTATTGTTTTGACTATTCGGACGAATTCTTTTATAGTGGAACTTAAATCTTGGACTTCGGGGTCCTTTAACATAGAGAATGGGTCTGGATAGTTCGTGCTTGGCTGCTTCCTGGATGCAGGGCGATTGGGGTCCCAATAGGCAGTGGTAGGAAGTTGCTTCGAGTAAGTTCTGTTATGGAAGGAGTTTGCGGCTATTGGTGTGGTGTGACGTTCTGGGTCCGCTGTCTCCAGTTGTTCCTGGGTGGGTTGGCAGGTTGTTTAGTTTTTGGAGGATGATAGGCCGGATTTCTCGGGCATTGCAGGTAGTTAGCCGGACGGTCACCATCGCATAGGCAGCATTTAGGAGGGGATTCAATGTTTTTTTTTACAGACTTGGGTGAGGTGATCCCCGGCTCATTTAATGCATTTCAGAGCTCTTGTACAGAATGTAAACGAATGGAAAAAGCCTTGGCATCGGAAGCACTGAGCTGGTCCATATTTCTTTCTCAGAGCTTCTATCTTGACTTTCATGTAGTTGAGTTCTTTTATATTATAAATTTTTCGATTTTGCTCGGTTCTCTGCACTGTAGTCAGGAAGAGGGGTATAGGGAGACCCGACTTCTTATTTATCATGACGTGGCATTCGTCGACTACAATATTGTGTTGTGGTAATTATTCGATAATCTCCCTAGGGGGCATATTAATAGGCATCTCAGTGATAACGACCCTTATCTTCTTATCTTCAGGGAGAGTATAGTTGTGTCCTTTGAGATTATTGTCAGCAGTATATCTTCTGATTATGTGGCAGGCATACAGCGTTTCAGAGAAGATTTTAATACTCGACCCTGTCAGCTTGGTGGTGAGTTTTTATTGGATAAGATCCTGGAGCTTCTTAAATTGAGTTTCAGAGTTATGAAACTTGTTGATGGTGGTTGGTGGAGCTGCGTGTTCCTTCTTGGTTGAGGTGCCTCGGCAGTCTGGTTAAAACTACGGTGACTCGATACTGTGACGTTGGGGTGGGGAAAACTACGAGGACTTGATGCGGTAGGGGTGGTGAGGAGAGCTCCGGTGTCTTTTGCAGTGGGATTCTCCTGGATGGTAAGCAGGCTGAAGCGGTTCTGGCATTCAGCTTCGTCTGTCCTAATCTTCTTGGCTGAAGGTGGGACGACAAAATTGGAAGAAAGATGTTTCTTTTTTGAGAAGGAAATTCCCCAGGAGATGAGTCTATCCTCGAATTTCTCTAAGTCATGGCGTAATTCAGGTTGCCTTTCTTAGGCGAATCTACTTTTGGTTTCTTCAAGATTTTTTTGGAGTTCTATGATAGTACTTTTCTGTTCCTCTGTATTCTGGAAAGGATATTGCAGAAGATCGAAAAGGCTTCCTTCAACGGCGTCCTCGACAGATAGGTAGTCCTTGGCAGAAGATGCCATATCCATGAGTTTCACTAAATCCTCGATGCTAAACTGTTCGTGAAACTTCTCTTACGAAGTTTTTTCATCTTGTGTTACTATATTGGGAGTAGCGGGATTGCTAGTAAAACTTGTGACGTTGGGATATTCGCGATTTTCTCTTCACTAACCTTGGGGACTTTAATTGATATTGATTGCTGGAATTAACAATTTCTTCCCAACCAAAATGAAACGTGATTATGCTAATTAGGGGCAGGTGGTGAAGGGAGTTAGATATAACGGTATATAAGCAAAGGGAAATTGAGAGGATAGAGGACGAGTGGGACTAGCTCTGAGAAATTGATGACATTAGTAGTTGTTGCTGATGATATCACTGAGGATTCAGTAAATGAAAATAACCTCGATTGGAAAGGTTTTAGTTAGAGTGTATTATTGTAATAATATTTGAACAGGTAGATTAATCCAATGGTCCCCAAAGAGAGCAAAAACTCCTTAGGCATTATATTACAGAAATTGATAAATAAATAGTTGTGTTAGACTGTCCTTGCTAAGGTTATTGACTTTTACAGTTAGTTGTATTTGACTGAGCAATGGCACAAGAGTCAGGTAGAAGAAGTGTTTCGCCACAAACTCGCCATGATCGTTTTTAAACAAACGTAAGAAAAGGTAAGAGCAAAAAATGCAACACCGTACAGCGTGAGCGATATCGAGGAGAAATCATTTGGTTGAAAGATTGTATGCCTCACTAAGTTTCCCCTTAAAACTTACGGTTTCTTAACGTGACTATAAAACTACAATGTCAAAATGCAGTAGTTACTTTTCATGCTTTTCAACTTTTTCTTTCATTTTGTTTACATTTTTTAAGCTAAATTTTGTCCATGTTACTTCATAACCTCCAAACAAAAAACACGGGAAGCAAAACAGTGCATTTTTTACTTCACAGCCGCAAAGCCAATTTTTTATATTGGTACCATTCAGAATATAGTTATTTATGTATTTCTTGTTGTTGCTTATGCCAGGTAATGATAGAAGAATATCAGGTGTTGAACGACCTTTTTTCTTAACTGCGACTTTCTCATGGAGATATAGCTGTGAAAACTGAAGTTGTTGAAATTCACTTACAGTCACAGAAATTTCTTGGATATGTAAGGCCATAGTTAAAGCTATCTGTCAATTAAAAGAACCGACAAAAAAAAATAATAAAATACATTAGCTAGAGAAGAAGGATGAAATAATCTAATTCTAGGCTTTCTAATATTCAAGAATTCATTATTGTAAGCGGTTTTTAGGCTCAACACACACGGACCAAAAAAAAAAAAGCTTTTTACTACTAGCACGCCAGGATAAGCTTCGAGAGAACGACATGCTTTCTCTCCTTAGCAGCCTTGCACGTATCTCCCTGCGTGCCCATGCGCACAACAGTCAATCACTTAGCCGCTGGAACAGCGAAACGCACCGTTCCGAGCAGATTTTTGTACATTTTCCAATAATTGGAAGGTGGTTACTGACTTAAAGTTTATGATCATACATTGTACTTACAAGAATAAAGGAAGAATTAAATTAAAAAGAGGACCCATTATATTAAATGTTAACGATAATATGAAGTAGATATTGGGAGTGCTGCAGTTCCGCAGTGCCTATTCACGTGTCGCCACTGATTGGGAGACTGAACTATCATGGTAGACTGGTTGAAAGTCTTTTGTACGTCCAGGAAAACTGCTATTCTGGTATATTTTTCATTAAATCCGAAAATAGTTTTGTGGGTAACACGGAGGAGCTGGTAGCTAATGAGCTAATGGAAGTATTCTTCCGAAATCTACGTTATATATATATATATATATATATATTAATCGGGCTTACCATAATGTATGGTAAGCGAAGTTACCATACAAATCTCAAATGATCATCAGAGAAAGGACGAGCGTAAGAGAACAGCAGTAAGGTAAGGAGAGGAGTATAAGAAGAGCGCGTTTTTCGCTGTGTTTTGCTATTTATATGAGGGAAAATTCAATTAAACGTCAGAGTCCAGAAGGTCTGAATGGAGGGACTTCCAGGGAAGATAAGTATAGACCTAAATTCAATTAAACGTCAGAGTCCAGAAGGTCTGAATGGAGGGACTTCCAGGGAAGATAAGTATAGATCTAAAGTCTGGTAGGGATCATCCCTACAAGTCTGTTCCGATGGGAAGAGAGCATTGTCAGCAATTTATTAGAACGCGTGATTGAATTAATTAAAAAGAATAAGGAATTAAATCTGGAAATACGAGTGAACATTATCGTTTAAAGGAGAGAATGGGCAAATTTAGTAAATTAAATTATTTAAGAGAGAAATTAATGGGAATTGAATTAAATCATTACATATATATATAACGTGGATATATTTATATATATATATATATAACGTTATATATGTGTTATATATATATTATATTATATATATATATATATATATATATATATATATATATATATATATATATATATACACACACATATACATGCGGGTTGATTTTGTGAATATAGGTATTGAGTTCAAGACTTGTGAGGAGAAATTTTTGAAATAACTTTGGCTATTAGAGAGATGAAGCTATTGTGCGATAGTTTATAAGGAATTTATGCACCTAGTCTCGTTTGGGGATAAGCGAAATCATGGAATGTCACTAGGTAGTTGGGAATTAAACAAACAGTAGGCATGTATTGTACATCTTGGTGAGATAGGTGATGGCTTTGATTGTGAGGGATTTCAAAGCTGAGTTCTTGATTTTGTACTTGCTCGTGGCTTTTTTGTTTTTGAATTTTAAAATTATGTCGGAATATTCAATAGGTTAAGTGAGGAATAGCTTGGAAGTTGAGTTCGGTTGTGCAAAGAATCTATTGACATTTCTTTGCTCCAATTAGATATACGTGTCAGTGTATTGATATGTATTTTCCTTGATGGAATCCTCGAGGGCTTCTATAAGGAGATTTGCTTTTTCCTGTGTGACAGGATACCAAACCTCTGTAGCCGAGAAGAGTGGGTATAGTTAGAGATGCTTTTTCTTAGTAGTGTAAACTATTTTGTTCTGAGAAACAGCTCCCCTGGAGGCTACGGAGAGGGTTTTGAACAATTAATTTCTCTTTTGATGGGTTAGTAATTTTGTTGAGTTCTAATTTGATTGAATGGTACCTGTACTTTTGCCAGGTTCTTCTGAGTTTATTTTTTCCCGTTCTTTTTAGACTAATAGATGGAGGATGTATAACATTTGGATCTACTGGCTTGAGATATGGATCTCTTGATACTGCCTGTTACTTCTGTTGTATTTGATCTATCTTCAAATTCAAAAGTTTGGGAGAGCTCCAAATTTTATCGCATAAAATATGATTTTTAAACAGAGTTTAAGCAATTGTCAGAGTTTGAAAGAGTTCGTATCATTGGATTGAAAGAGGCAGGTTGGGCAAATCGGAGAATCGGTCGTCATATCGGTCGAAGCGATTAGATGACGCAGGCAGGAATGGGTATACAATGGCAGATTTCAGCTTCATGATAGTAGCGGTCGACCTAGGGTCACAGCAGATCGGGAGGACAGAGTGATTGTCAGATCAGCTGTCACAGCACATGATTCATCGTTATCAACCATCAGACGTGAGACCCACACACGAGTGTCCACCATGACCATTCACAGACGGCTGATAGAGCGAAGTCTACGCTAGTAGCGTCTGTTACGCCACTGGGGACGTTTAGTGCTTAGCGATGAATCCCGCTTCCAACTGTGTCCTGACGATCGTGGAAGACTTGCATGGAGACTCCCAGGACAGCGTGCCGATCCTGTTTTCACTATTGCACGCCACACAAGCCCTCTACCAGGAGTTATGGTCTGGGGTGCCATTTCCCTTGATAACCGAATTCCTTTGGTCCACATTAGAAGCACACTTACAGCACAGCGGTAAGTCGACGACATTCTGAGACCTGTTTTGCTACCGTTCCTTTTGCAATACTCTGGCCTTATTTTTCAGCAAGATAATGCCAGACCACATACACACGTGTTGCTATGAGCTGTCTTACAGCTTTTCAAACACTTCCTTGGCCATCCTGATCTCCAGATCTCTCTCCAATCGAGTATGTCTGGGATATGTTGGGAAGGAGACTGCATCTACCAGGGAATGTTGATAACCTAGTCCGACAATTGGAGCAAATTTGGCAAGTTATACCGCAGAAGACCATCAGAGAGCTTTATCACTCTATGCCACGTAGTGTGGCAGCTTGCTTCCAGGCTAGAGGTGGGTCAATACTTTATTGAGCTCGTTACTTTGTAACTATGCAACTCTGAAATAAATCATTAAATTTTTCCAAAATTTTAATCATTTTCTAATCTGTACATAATTTTCCTATCCGCCAATTTTTGTCTCCATCGGACAACTCCTTCTGGGTGCGTAGTTTTTTCCCCCCCTTTCTTTCTTTCTTTCTTTTTTCTTTTTTTTTGTTATAGAGTGTACTTTTACTTTACTTGCCGTAGCTTATTTAGCTATTTACTTTCATTCCTTACGGTAGCTTATGTTACTTAACTAAATACTTTCACGGAACTTACTTAGCTATTTACTTTCTCTCAAAATTCATATGAGATCAGACACACTTTTTAATAACAACAACAATTTAATTTGTTCATCCAATACAGTTCCTGTCGCGTTACTTTAGTGATCAGTGCAGATTTACAGTTGGCACTCAATGACCCCAAGATTCATAACTTTCGCGAGTATCAACTCGCTTACATCCGCTCCGTTCTTAGAATTAATCTGCTCTATTGTGCTCTTCTCTGAGGGGATCATATGACATCCCATACTCACCCCTTTTCAAAAAACGCCCTCTACAGGTGGGCTTATTAAAGCACGGGAGATAACACTAGTAGCTATATTGGATATTTTGATTTTGTATGATTTTGAAAACAGACTGAAATAAATTTGCAATAAATAATTTTGACAACATTTAAATAATTTACTAATTTGTTTAGAACGAGTTCTTTTGAATTTTAATAAGATTGTCTGTTCTCAGTATGCTTAATTTCTGTCGTATTTGTTTTCTGATTTTGAGTTTTATGTCGGGTCATTTATCTTTCTTGCTATTAAAGTTGTTTATACATCTTTTAAAGAAACACGCTTTACAGTTTGTTATTCATGAAATAAAATATTTCTATCATTTTCTCGCATTTATTACAAAAAATAATTTTATAAAATCCTTAATTTCCAATCGGTCTTATTAAAGCCTGAAAAAATGGCGATAATTGTAACAATCATAAAAATTATTATATTTGAAAACTATGGAAATTGTAATTTAGAGATCTTGGCTGTAGGGGGGACATTTTATGGGGGCAAGTAATATTTATCTTTTGTTCTTGAAGAAATGAAAAGCATATGTGCTAGTAAGGTCATTGACACAGTAATTTCAAAATCATTTTATTGTATTTTTCTTCAGACTAGCATATATATATATATATATATTTAAAACTGATTTTTAAGAATCTGTTTATGTAGTTTGAAGACGTATTTTGAAATATTTTTTATCGGACTAAATTTGTAATATTAAATGCCATGTTAATTATCTAAATGTTATTTTGGAATTTTCTAAATTATTTATATGTAAGATATGGATCAGCAGACGCATACATTTCTTAAGAATTTTATTTACGTTATAATTTAAAAATTTGAACTCATCGATTCCCTTTTGACATGAAATTTAAAAAGTATTATTATTTGAACTTGTATTTTTTCCTGTTTGTATTTTTTATTCCATTTATATCTGCTTTTTAGAAATCTTATTATCCATCTGTTTAATTCTATATAAATTTTAGTTTTTATTAACGTCGCACTAGAAGCAACACGAGAGCTTTTGGCGACGGACCTCGTAATTTTGAACCACGGTCAAGTGACGAGGACGACACCTGAGCTAGCACCCCCTTCTCCTTACATCCACACCACGCCAACGGGAGTACTTTGGGCCCCGAACAGATTTAACGTGCATCAGCCCCGGCTTAACGGCGGGTCTTTGGCGGCCAAGGATCGAACCCGCGACTGAACGAGATCCCCCTGTCGCTAGTCCACGACCTTGACCACTAGGTTACCGCGGCCCCTAATTCTATATAAATATATACATACAAAATATTTTAATAATTCCCATTAATTTTTTTTTAAATTAAATTTAATTTCTTTAGTGTTATTCATAACATCAAGTATCTAAATGTTAATATGATTTGTTTTGTGAAATGTTTTTTTTTTTTTTTTCCCCGATATTCATAACCTCCTCAGTCCCGGCGTCGCCTATAGGAGACACTAAACATCACTTTCAAGAACAGTCGCCTATTTAAATAAAGGGTGTTATTGATACCCTGATTTAGTTAATTTTCTTGTTAATAGATGGCAGTACTGAAAAAAACTCTTTCTAGAGACAGAATTTTATTCATTTGTTTGCGGTCAAATGAAAATGGCGTTTTCCGAAAAGAAGAAAATTATATGCTGGCGCATCGGTAAGTGTTCATATTTTGTAGTATTTATATCGTAGAAAATTTTTAAACATACTACAGAATTCCTTAAATGTGGTGTTTTTATATGGTACGATTAATTCAACTGTAAAATCTTACCACTTCTAATTTAGAACGCCATTATGTCGATGTCGCCTGTTGGCGAAATTGAGTCAATGGCTTTCAGAATCGCTTAATTTGAAACTAAAATTAGGTCTTATATTTCAGCTTAGCCCATATTGTAATTAATAATTAAATTTACTTTTCTATATATTTATATGTAGAATTCATATTCTTATTTATTGTTAAATTGAAAATGGTAATATTGTGATTTTTTTAGACTCAGATAAAGATGAAAAAAAAAAAAAACTTTTTTTCTGACTTAGAGTAAATAATATAAATTGATGAAACCACTTTATTATTATTATTATTTTCATGTAATTATTAATTTTTAAAGTAATAAACTCTCTTAAAAAACTTTTTTTTTCTTTTGACTTATATATATATATATATATATATATATAAAAATATTTATATATATATATATATATATATATATATAAATAAATTTTTTTTTTTTAGATTCTCCAGGTTTCCGGAACTGGTTTGAAGAGATTTGGAATGCTGATGAATCAGATATTGATATTTCAGATTTTGAAAATGATGAGAACGATGATGATCTTAAAAATCCTTCATTTGCTCCTCTAGATTTACAATATGATTCTTCATCTGAAGAAGAGACAAAAGAAGAAGTGTCAATAGTTCCAGATATTTCCATAGTAGACTCTGTTTTAGAACAAAAAATTTCTTGTCTTTCTACTGTTTCAATTACGCCTAAAAGATTTAAAAGGGAAAAAATGTGTAAGCCATCATTTTCTGCTTCATCAACACATTCACCAATTGATGTGCCAAATATTTCGCACTTGAAAATCCCTGAACACTCGAGAAGACCTTACTGGAAGAGCCTACTTTCAGAAGAGTTTAATCCACTTCCTCCTGCTCCCTCATTCATAGAGAATAATAGGTATCTACCTGTTCAGTCTCCCGAGGATTACTTTCACAAGTATGTACCAAATAATATAATCAAATTACTGACTGAATTCACCAACTCTAGGTATTTGAGGGATACAGGAAATAACCTGTATCTGTCAGAAACTGAAATGAAACAGTTCTTTGGAATCACAATAGTTATGTCAAACTTAAAATTTCCTAGAATTCGAATGTACTGGGCAGAAGAAACAAGAGTTCCCGTAATCGCAGACAACATGACTCGAAATCGCTACTTCCTAATTAGAAATAATTTAAAACTGAGAGATGATTTATTAGTACGAGACGAAGAAAAAGCGAATGATAAATTTTGGAAAGTAAGACCTCTTCTAAAAACGGTTCTAACAGGATGCCTACTAAACGAAAAATCATCTAATATAGCAATAGATGAACAAATTGTTCCTTTTTTCAGTCATACATCTGTAAGGCAATTCATTAAAGGGAAACCAAATCCTTGTGGGTTGAAAATTTTTGTAGCTACTGCGCCTGATGGTCTCCCTTTAGATTTTTTTATATATGAAGGATCGGGGGACAAAATAGTTAATGATTCGGCTGACAATGATATTAAGGAATTGGATACTGGAGGCAAAGTAGTTTTGAGACTTTCGGAGAACTTACCCCCCGGCTGTAATTTGTATATGGACAAATACTTCACATCAGTTCCTTTATTAGACATTCTTCATTACAAAAATCATTGCCAAGGAACAGGAATATTGAGAAATAATAATATACCTTCTAATGTTAATTTCAAAACGGACACTGAAATGAAAAGGCTAGGTCGAGGATCAGTTGACGAAAAAGTCAGAAATGATGGCCAAGTCTCTATCGTAAAATGGTTCGACAACAAATCGGTTGTACTTACTTCATCTGCCCATGGAAAACATCCCTTAGATACATGCAAAAGGTGGTCCAAGAAAGATAAGAACTACGTTTTTATCAATCGTCCTTCTATAGTAAAAAACTATAATTTGTACATGGGTGGAGTCGATTTCCTTGATCGCGTTATAGGCTATTACAGAATTTGCGCCCGTTCGAAAAAGTGGACCATTCGAGTTATAATGCACTTTATAGATTTCGCAATAGCTGCAAGTTGGATTGAGTATCGACGACACAAGGCAATGTCGAGTGCTCAAAAATTTGATTATCTTGCATTCAGAATAAAAATACAAGAATACCTCTTTCATGGATCCGAAGAAAGCTACACATCGGAATATGAACCGAGTGAGCCACCTACACCTCAAAAAAGGAAAATTAATGCAAAAGTTCCTTTGCCATCAGATCATTTGAGGAAGAAACAAACTTTGCATCTTCCGGAAATTCCTCAACCGGCATCGAAAAACCGATGCAGAATGCCAGGGTGCAAATCAAACTCAGCAAGAATGAGGTGCACAACCTGTAAAGTATTTCTTTGCATGCAAGAAGATAGACAATGTTTCAAATTATTTCATGAATTATAAAAAATATACAATAAATATGATATTTTATCTTGTTTTCGAAGCTTCATCCTGGTTTTAATGTACCTTATATGCCTTAAGATATCCTGGTTTTAATATAGCTTATATGCCTTAATGTTTTAATGTAGCTTATAAGCCTTAATGTTTTAATGTAGCTTATATGCCTTAATCCAGATAACTGATTATATAAATAAAATCAGTTATCTAGATTAAGTTTTACATTAATCTAGGTAACTGAGAATAGATAGATAACTGTAAACTTGCAATGATGTGTATGTATATATACATATTTTATTCCATAATGTTAAATATCAAAGCTTCATATATCAAAGCATCATATATATGTTGAATATTTTGTGATTAAGACCTTCCATAGTGCAAGAATTATTCATTAAATTGGATTAATTAAAGTTTTTGAATCAACATGGTAATGTCACTTTGTCCCGATGTCTCAAATATTATATTACAATTTTCTGATTTTTTCTTGTGTCGGATATGGATAAGCAGTCATGTAATTTTAAAATAGTGGATGTTGGTCATGAATTAATAAATTGCAGCTATCAAATCCATTTTGGTTTGAAATTAAAAAAGTATTATCATTAGAACAAATTTTTTTTTTTTCTCTTTGTATGATTCTATTCCTTTTAATCCTAATTTTTTTGTTTTCTTGTAATTTATGAGTTTCAATCTGTATAAAAATATAAGATTTTTTTTTTATAATTCTTATTAATAATTTTTAATTTTATATTGAAGATTATTTTTTGTTATCGGTACGAAACAATTCTTAAATGTTAAAAATTTTATTTTGTTATATTTTTCTGACAGTCATATAGATAATTAATACCGTTTTTTTTAAAAAAAACATTTCCAAATTTTATTGTATCAATTTAACAAAATTTATGAAGTGTGATTCTAAAAATGAACTTGATTTTCTGACTGAATTGATTAATCATTTCTATTTGAAAGCTGTTAAACATTTAATTTGTAACACTTCTACCATTATTCCTTTTTGCATGAAGTTAATATTATTTCCTTCTTTCTTGTAGATGCATAAAAAGTACATGAAAATCTATTTTGAACAAATGGATATGTGGTAGTGATCAAAGGTTGTTTTCTCAATGAATTTGTAATGTATGATTTTATGGTACTTTCTTTTTTTAATGAATATTTCATTGTGTATGTAAATCATACATAATCTTTTATAATATAAAGTATTCATACACACACATTGCTGAACATACGTACAAATTTGAATTACCGAAATTCTCTTATTTAAGATCCAAGAAAATCGATGTCATTTTAATTCAAATAAGTTTTATGAAAAAATATATATAATTGTTGTACTTTTAAAATTCTGAGCTTAAAGTATATTTTATGAATACTAATAAAAATGGAAAAAAATCGTAAAATGCATAACTATTTTCTACTTTGAAATTAATTCAAAATATGACTAAGGAATATTTTGTATCGTTTCATCCGAGCAAGCAACATTTATCTATTCTATTGGAATTAAAAAAAATACATGTATGTAAGTTGCTTGGTACAATAATTTTGCAAACATTTTAATATATTTTTTCATTATTCTTCATCACATACTCTTTATTTTAAATTTGTGTATTATTTCTACAGTGAAGTCTGAATTTAATGTTTTATATTCAGTGGTTAAATATATATAGAAATACACACACTATAACAAAAAAAAAAAAAAAAAAACTACGCACCAAGATGGAGATGTTCGATGGAGGCAAAAATTGGCCGATAGGAAAATTATGTACATAATAGAAAATGATTAAAATTTCAGAAAAATTGCATGATTTAATTTATTCGACTTCCTATCATATCCCAGATTACTCGATTGGAGCGAGATCTGGCAATCAGGATGGCCAAGGAAGTGTTTGACAAGCTGTAAGACAGCTCATAGCAACACGTGTGGTATGTGGTCTGGCATTATCTTGCTGAAAAATAAGGCCAGAGTACTGCAAAAGGAACGGTAGCAAAACAGGTCTCAGAATGTCGTTGACTTACCGCTGTGCTGTAAGTGTGCTTCTAATGTGGACCAAAGGAATTCAGTTATCAAGGGAAATGGCACCCCAGACCATAACTCCTGGTTGAGGGCTTGTGTGGCGTGCAATAGTGAAAACAGGATCGGCACGCTGTCCTGGGAGTCTCCATGCAAATCTTCCACGATCGTCAGGACACAGTTGGAAGCGGGATTCATCACTAAGCACTATACGTCCCCAGTCAGCATCATTCCGACCTGATCGAGCCAAGCACTACTGTAATCTGACTCGACAGTGTGCAGGCGTGAGTGGTAGGTAGTGTAGCGGTCGATATAAGCGTAGATTTCGCTCAATCAGCCGTCTGTGAATAGTCATGGTGGACACTCGTGTGCGGGTCACACGTCTGATGGTTGATAACGATGAATCAGGCGCTGTGACAGCTGATATGACAGTCTCTCTGTCCTCCTGATCTGCTGTGGCCCTAGATCGATCACTATCATCATGATGCTGAAATCTGCCATTGTCCACCCTTTCTTGCTAGCATCTTCTAATCACCGCATTGCTTCGACACATATGACGATCGATTCTCCGATTAGCCGGACCTGCCTCTTTCAATGCAATGATACGACTTCTTTCAAACTCTGACAGTTGCTCGTAATGAGCTCGAATCCTGAGGCGAGATATTTTTTTTCAGTCGTTGAAAGGTATTCTAAATAGGAATGCAACAAAAAATTTGACCATCAGATTGAGAATCGCTTCTTATATACGCCTTCTTAGTGCGCAGTTCCGATGCGCTGTGGCTCCCTCTATTAATTCATTGGACACCAAATTTTAATCATTTGCAAGTTCGGTTCAAATGTCTTTGCATACGAAATTTCATTACAATTGGGCTACTTCTTCTTGGTGCGTCGTTTTTTTTTTTTTTATGTGTGTTATAGAGTGTATATGACATAAATTATATGCATTTTATATGAGAATTTTTCATGTGTCGATTATACTTTTGTAAATCCTGAAAATTTTTCCCAATAGATTCATAAACTCATACTAAGTTATTGAACAATCAAATCCCTTTAGAAAGATAATCAAAATAGTAATATACTCAAATTATAATTTTTTGCAGTCCTATATAATTGCCTTTGTGTCCAGTACCACATTTTTTGCATTGAAAATGTTTGATGGAAATGTCGATGAATTTTATTTAGCTAAATTTTAGTGCATTTAAATTACATTTTTAAAATTCTGTGTAGTTGCAGTATTTTTTTAAAAAAAATACTTTTTTTTTTTCAAATATATTTAATTTCATTGGATAAATAAAAGCCGGAGATAATGTGTATCAACACCTTTAGGATAACCAATTTCTGAGAAAATTCCATAGTGTTTGTAATAGGGTGCAAAAAATATAATTCGCTAAAAGTAGCTAATTGCTGATTTTTTAGTTTTTATGAAATTAAATGCCAAAAATGATCTAAAAAAAAGTCTGCAAAATATGAAAAACAATCTTGAATACTTTTATGATATCTAAATTCAGAGAAATTCAGATGAATTTTCACATGCTGTAAACTCGTAAATATGATTTTTTTAAAATTAATTAAATACTGGGATATTTATTTATATATTCATTTTGTTACATATATATTTAGCTGCCGAGGCGACTGTAACTATTTTGTAATAGGGGATTTTGAATAAGTTTATGACATCTGATAACTGTAATTTATTTACAAATTTTTTTGTTTCGTTTTAGTAAGATTGTCTGTTTTATGTAGTCAGATCATCTGTGTTGTGTGTTAGTGCTTTTATGATCATTGTCGTTCATTTATTTTTCTTGTTATTAAAAATTGATTACTTCCTTTTAATGAAATAATCAGAATATTTCATATACATGAATTAAAAATAGTTAATATTATTTTCTAACAATCATTGCCGAAAAAGACCTTAAAAATTCATAACTTACACATGCCCTATTAAAATTTGTAAAAAGTGAGAAAATTTGAAAAATCTTTAATAACTAATATGTTTGAAAACTGTGGAAAATACAATTTAGATATAGTTTATCAGAACAAGTAGCATTTATCTTTTGTTCTCCAACAAGTGAAAAATGTATGGGTTAGTGAATTTGTATGTTAAAACATTTTTTAAATTATTCTAAATGAATTTTTTCTGAGGATCGCATAAATTTTTTTGTTAGCTGCTAGTTTTGTTGTTTAAAGACCTATTTTTAAAATAGCTTTTTTAATCTTAAATTATCAGACTAAACATGTAATACTATATGCATGTGAATTATCCAAATTTTATTTGGGAAATTTCTAATTTTTTTGTATAGCGAATGAATGGGTCAGCAGTCATAAAATATTTATATATTGGAATTCAGTCATAAATTAGTAAACTGCAGCAATCAGATACATTTTGATTCGAAATTAAAATAGTATTATAATTTGAACTTGTTTTTAATACTGTTTATATTTTTATTACTTTTAATTCCCTTTTCGTTAATCTTGTCATATATTAAAGTTTGTTATATATTGAGTTTGAATATATATATTAAAATATAAACTTCTTTTTATTGTTCTATTTTAAATCTTTTCAACTTTAATTAAAAATTATAATATTATCTATAAGACATTATATTATATAAAATTATCTATAAGATATTATATTATATAAAATTATCTATAAGACACTACATGTTAAACATTAAATTATTTTTTTTTGTTAAAGATTTTTTTCATAATCTTACAAAAAAATAATTCTGACCTTCTATATGTCACATGAATTTTCCATGTGCTGGTATGACATTTGTCATTCTTGTAGATTTTCAGAATTGATTATTAATATATTAATTAACTAATTGCAACAATCAAATTCGATCAAAATAACAGTATGTGATCAACTGATAATTTCACCACAATGACACATATTTATATCTGAAAATCTTTTATGGAAACCACTGAGTTTCGATCATTTCAATTCCAGGACAATTGTAATACATTTCTAAAATTCCTCATAAATAGAATTTTTTTAAAAAAGTAAATGTCGGTTTTTTAGTTTTTACGTAATTGAAATCTAAATAAATCGAAAAATGTCTGCAATTGTCGTGAGATAATCTTGAAAACATTAATGATTATGTTAATTCATAGAAAATCAAATTATATCCCTTAAATGCTGTATAAATAAAATCCTAATACAAGTAAATGTTTGTGGGATTTTTTTTTTCTGTATTTGATTACAGATTCGAGTGAAACAAACGTGCAATAAGCAATTTTGAAAAACTTTAAGGTATCTAATAACTCTAAATAATTCATTATTTTTTAGAAGCAGTTCTTCTGCGTTTTCGTACGTTTGTTTGTATTCATGCATTTGAATTTCTGTGTTGTTTGTTGAATAATTTTTGATTACTGTCTTTCATTTACCTTTCTGATTGTTAAAACTGATTATTTCATTTTATTGAAAAACTCTTTAAAATTGGGTTTTACATGAAATAAAATTTAATGCTGCTTTTTTCTGGTACGTATTGCTGATAATATTATTTTAAAATTATTAAATTTCAACTTTTCTTATTAAATTCTGCCAAGCGTTTGAAAATTGTTAAAATCAATTATAATTATTATGTTTAAAAATTGAGGAAAATATGAATCCGAAAGAGCTTATAGAATTTAAGAGATAAGTAACATTAATATTTTGTTCTTGAACGTATGAAAAATTTATATATTAGTAAATTCATTCTGTGGAATAATTTCAAATTCATTTTAATGGTATCCATTTCCTCATATTTGCATAAAATATTTTTTTAATAAATTATTTGTGTTTTTTAAAAACAGGTTATGATATTAATTTAAATTTGTAATGATTAAACATATATCAGAATGTGTGCCATAAATTATGTAAACTTTACAGTTGAATTTTTTTCATGTGTCGGAAAGGAAGTTGTTAGTCACTTAATTTTGATTATTGTTATCAGTTTAATATTAACTAATTGCAACAGTCAAATACATTTTAACAGAAAATCAAATTATTAATATGTGTTCAATATGTAATTTTTTTCAGTTTTACTTGATTATTTTTGAGACCAGGTACAGATGGTTACTGCTCATGGGTGTGCCGATGAAATCCTATCAATTAAATTTTACTATACTTAAATTTCATTTCTAAACAGCTGTGTAAATGTACAAGACGAAAAAAAAAAATGTTTTTATTGTAGTTAAATGCCATTATAATATCTAAAATTTTGACAGAACTTGATTATGTTTGTAAAATGCTTCAAAAATGTAAAATTTTCATTAGATAAATGATATTTTTTTTTAGTTTTTATGTATTTAAATGTATACTTTACCCAAAAAATTTCAATAGGTGTGACACTATCTGGAATATTTTTATATCTAAATTTACACAAAATCAGATTATATCTTTCAAATGTTGTTTTTATGATTTTTTTTATAAGTAGTTAAATACTTAATCTTTTGTTGTTGTATATTTAATTTCCGAGTTGATTGAAACAATTTTGCTATTAGCAATTTTGAATACCTTTATATATCTGATAATTCTTAATATATACATAACATATTTAGAACCTTTTCTTTTGAGCTTTTAGTAAGATATATTTTTATATTTAAGGTAGAGTAATGTAAGATTGTTTTTAAAGGTTTCTCAAAATTGTGTTCTGTTTCATTGTTTTGTAAAATTTTTAAGGATTGTGTTTAGTAAGATTGTCCTAGCTGAATTTCTTTGTTGTATATATAGTGCTTTTTCATCATTGTCGTACATTTATCTGTCTTGCTCTTAAAGTTGACTATTTCATTTTAATGAAATACTCGTTGAAATTGGTTATGCATGTAATAAAAATGTTTATCATCCTTTTCTTGCATTTATTGCTCAAAATAATCTTCTAAAATTCTAAACTTTCTAACCTGTCCTCTTAAAGCCTGTAAAAATTGCAAATATTTGTAGAATCATTAATAATTATTATGTTTATAAAGTATGGCAAATCTAATTCAGAGAAATCATGGTACAGTGTATGAGGACAAGTAACATTTAACTTTTTTCTTTGAACAAATGAATAATGTTTGTGTTTGTAAAGTCATATAGTACAATAATTTTAATGTATATTTTACTGGGTTTCGAAATAATACTAATGTAATTTTACTATATTCTTTTGATTTTTTAAAGACCTATTTTGAAGTTATTTTTAATTTATATTATCAGACTAAACTTATTATATTATATGCCATGTGAATTATTCAAATTTTAAAATGAAATTCTCAAATTGTTTCATTTGTAGGAAATAGAATTAGAAATAGAGCAGTTATAATATTTTAAATATATGATTTTGGTCATGATATCACAATTTGCTGCAATCGAATCCATTTTGGAAAGAAATTTAAGTACTTTTATCATTTGAAATTGTTTTTATTTTTTTTTTTCTATGTTTGTATATATATTTTCCGTTTAGCTCACCTTTTTATCAACTTGTTATTTATGAGTTTAAAACTATGCAAAAATGTGAACCTTTTTTCATAAATAAAATTTAAATTTTTGATATTAATTAAATTTTCATTTATTGTTATCCGTAAGAGGCACGAGTTAAATGATAAAAAATATTTTTTTTTGTTCTGTGTTTTTGTGATAATTAAAAACAATTAAAACACAATTTCTAAAGAAATATTTGAAATTTTTCTATGTGTCAATTTAACAAATATATATTATATATATATGTGTGTTTCTAAATATAAGTTCAATTTTCTAACTGTAATGAATAGTTTCTTTTATTTTTAAATCATGAAAACAATTAATTTCTAATATTTATTGGATAAACTTTTGTGCACTAAGTTAATGTTATTTCCTTAGTTTCCTTAGAAGAGTGAGTGAGAGAGTTTGTGAGAGATTATTAAGTTCCAATAAAATTCATAAAATTCTGAATACTAATTTGAATTAATATTTCTGGTTTCATATAGACAAACACAGATTCTGTTATTAACTCTGTTATTCGAACAATGAAGTGATAGAGAGATAGTTCTTTCTAAGTTTTTTTTTTTTTTTTTTTTTTTTTGAAAAATCAATTGTGAGTTTCAATAAGATCGTTTAATCTAAATTAAAAGCTCATTCTTAAATCTCTTTCTCTTTCTTTCTTATTTTTCATTTTGAAAAATTGTGATTTTGCACGTTGGTGATTTATTTATTTACCTTTTTCTTTTTTACTCATGGCATAAAAATAATTTAAAGGAGCAACGAGTTCCCTGGACTGGCACATAGAATCATTTGATTGTTGTTGTCTAATCTAAATTTTTGTGTTGTGTGATCAATGCTTTTTTGATCATTTTCATTAATTTTTTTTCTATTAATAATAATTATTAATCCTTTTTAGTGAAATACTCATTAAAATATAAATGAAATAAAAATAATTACTATTATTTTCTAGCATTTATTGAAGAAAATAATCTTTAAAATTCTTAACTTCCACCTTGTCTTATTAAAACTTGTAAAAAGAAAATTTAAAAACGTCTTAAATCATTAATAATAACTATGTGTAAAAACTATAATTCCAAAAAAAAAAAAAAAAAAAAAAATAATTCCAAAAAAAAAAAAAAAAATGCAATGATTAGTAAATTTAAAAAAAAAAAAACCCATCGCTGGATGTAATAATTGATTGAATTTCTTATGCGACTTAAATTTTTTTTCAAAATTCATAGGACTTTACAATTCATTAATTCTCTTCTGAAATTCTATGTGACGATTGGCAACTGTATTTGCAGCACGATAGTCTTAGTTTGAAAGTTTTTTTTTTATTTTGAAATTGAATTTTAAAATATTAGTTGGTTTTTCTATTTTTTGTTAATTCTAAGTCTGATCAATAGATGGCATCCCAGTTCTACAGTTTCTGTCTACTCCTTTTCAAATTACGAACAATCTCTAACGTTTTGTGTAAATTTTATCATCCATATTCTTTTTTTCACAAAGAACCTTTGTGATTGCCTACTCATTTAAATCCCCAGTTTTTTTTTTTAAACTTTACTCCTTATTTTATGCAGCCTGTGTGGTTTGCAGCTGACGTCACTTTTGAAGAGAAATGCGCCTCTGAAACCGCACCCCCGCTCTCGGTTCTCTTAGGAGACCAATCGTGAGAAGGCGAAATGCGAACTCGTGCTCCCAAATTGACCAATCGCGTTGCTTCTTTCAGGAGAACCCACTCTTTTCTCCTCTGACGTCATTTCACTTTGTATGTTTTGTATGTCACTTTTTGTTTTTCTCTTCTCCATTTCTCTATGATTGAAAAATCAATTATTTTTAAAATAGGTTACTCTTTTTCCAAATAAAGATGAGGAGTTAGTTTAAATCTGTTGGAACAGGAACTATATAATTTTATGGGCTCTAGATGACAGCAAATCGCGTCTCTTTTCATAGGCTTTAGCAGCTGTTCAGACTTCTGCTTCTATGGGCAAGGGATTTAGATTGAATTGGATTGGAGTACGTGTTCTAGCCTCTTAGAAATAGTTTTAATCCAAAATAAATTTTATCCTTGGGATTTACTAAATAAATACGTGAAGCCTTTCCAAAATTCGAGTTGTTGTTGGGAAAGGAAGAGCCCTTGTGGTGTGAAAAATCCAATTTAATTTCTCGACTTAAGTGAGCTGCTATTAAAAACTACAGAAAAAAGATTCAGGAAAATCTGATAAATGAAATATTTTCCCTGAAAAATGACATGATCTCCAAAAAAAAAAAAAAAAAAATGCATTTGCTGTTCTGACAAACACACTCATGCGATCAAACATTCCCTTTAAAAATCAAATGAAGAGTAAGGAAGGAAAGAAACTTAACAAACAAAAATTTACAATCACGCCTAAATTTTAAAGTTACCTGCAATTTGCCACAGAAAACAAAGCTTTCAAAAGCCATGCAAGATCGTTGCTATAATTAAAAAATTTTGAGTAAAAAATATCTCGCTTATATGAACATACATATCTAAATATTACATACTTACACATACCCAGCATCTGGACTAGGAAGATCTAAATTAATGGTACTTAAAAGTGAGAGACTTAATACAAGAAAAACCGAAGGTAATTCTATGTGAAAATGCGATAGGTTACGTATTCGACTAATAATGCCCTAAATTTTTATATGCATGAACAATTAATGTCATTTTTATGCGAGAATGAGATAAATTACTTATTCGGCTAATAAAGCTCATAATTTTAATACGTAAGAAAAATCAAAGTTAATTTTAATTGCTAGTGAACACTTGAAGTTTCAGATTAAAGTACTTTAAGTGCTATTGCTGCAGTTATTATTTCACGAAGCAAGAAAGTCCAATATCTGTCATTATGATATTTTTACTTTTGTTGTTTCTTGCATTAAGACACAAAATTAAAAATAAATTTGGTGATTCTTTATTTTAAGAAAATGGGGGGGGGATTTTGCTTTTCTTGTGTAAAACTACTTAAATAATATAAAAAATAGTAATTTAATAATGATGGAGTGGATCGCTAAAGAGATTTTTTACATTGTTAAATGCCAACTTGAACGAAAATGTCTGTTAAAGGCTTTGAGACCATTTATAATATAAGATATTTAATTTGAGAGACAATCAAGTAATATTTCTATATTGCTATATAAATATCATTTTCAACTGTTGTTAGATGCTGGTAGTTATTTTTCTTTGTGTGTGTGTATGTAAATGTTTACTTAGCTAAAAATAACTTTTATTGTTGGAGGGATACAATCTTCAATGCCTTCATGATATGTCATAACTATAAGTAATTTGTTAATTTTTTTTAGAACGAGTTTTTTTTTTTAATTTTTGTTTTTAATAAGATTATCTGTTCTTTGTATGCCGAATGTCTATCTTGTGTTTCCAATGTTTTATGAACCTTGAACTTCTTTATCTTGTCTTCGCACTGAATTAAATAATGCTTAATAATAATATACACATTAAAATGAGTTAAATTTGAAATAAAATATTTGACATTTTTTTGCAGCATTTATTACCCCAAATTAGCTTATGAAAGTCATAGATTCCAATCTGTCTTTTTAACAACCCAAAAATAAGTGGGAAAATTTGTAAAATTTTTACTAATTTTTATCGTTGAAAATGATGTAAAATGCAAGTAAGAAATATTTTGTATAGCTCGTTAGAGGACTATAAATGAAGATATTAACTTTTAATTATATTAATACTAGACTCTAAAATTTACCCATCATAATTATATTTTGGAATGCAAATCGCATCATTAGCAATGTTTTTGAATATCAGCAGTACATCAATGACAATAGCCTAGATGTTCAAGAAACTTTTTTCCATACCTTCTCATCACTTCACAAAATTCAAAATTATACCAAATATCGCACGATCGTCTTACTCATCGAGGAGGTGGCAACGCATTTTTGATTAACAATTCTATTGCGCACCTTTGCCTGACTGTTCACACCAGAGTATCGGAAAATACAATAATAATCATAGAAACCAAAGAGGTTGCCCAATTATATTTTTTCTTGCTACAAATCACCTAGAAAAACAGATGTCAAAAATTTCATTAAAATATTCAGAAATCGAAAGCATTGTCTAATTACCGGAGATTTCGATGCATATCATCTTACCTGATGCTCACCTTCCCAATCAGATCAAACTGGTTGTTTACTCTTCGAATTTTCTCAAAAATATGGTGATGAAATTTTATCTCAAAATAAACCAAACAAAATTTTCTTCCTTCTATAATAAATACTGGAATTTCAAAAGGCCTTCAAAATATCTTAGTTAGCTTCTGCACTGAACTTCTTAGCGATTACCATCCGGGAAACTTCTCATTCTGCTTGGATAAATTTCACCGCACCCTCAAAATTTATTACTATTCACAAATTGAAATAAATATCGTGAAAATCTCTTTTGAGGAAATCCATTGATCACAAGCATTGAAGAACTCGAAGATGAGACATTAAAATTCATAAGCAGTACCTAAAAGGCCATCAACCAATTCAGTGTCGGGAAAGTTGCTGACCTCGCCTTCTTTGATATTCATCGTCCTACAAGAATGAAAATTAAAGAGTAACAAAAAACTACCAAAATTTGTCAACAAACAAAATATCCACTCATCAAAACAGAATTTAATAGAATGCAAAATGAAATTAAGCGAGTGATTTTCTTACATAAAAACCAAGCCAGAAAAAAATCGATTAGTATCAATACTGAATACCTATCTTTACACAAACTTGTCAAAATTTATAAAAGTATCACTTACTCCATCTGTCATCTCCTCTACCTGAGAGGCTTATTGTTCAATATCCATGCAAAGGCTGGCTCATTGTTTAAGTCGCTAGTAGATAATTTTTCTGAAAATTCGCAAATTTATGAGGGCAGTTGGATGGAGAAAATTGAAAGGAAAATAAACATATTTGGAGATCATCAAACTTCGCGGGCTACTCCAAAGCTTGCATAGTCTTCAGAAGTTATGGAAATTATTTAAAAACTCAAAAACAATATAATTCCAGGCCTTAATCAATTTAAAAGTATTGCTCTAAAATCTCTTTCCTTGAAAGCCATTTCTCATTTTACAAAAAAGTTCAAAAAATGCCTTCTGCTATATTACTTCTCGAAATCTTGGAAACACAAAATAATACTCCTTTTTCCCAAACCGGGAAGAGATTCAAAATTTTCAAAAAAATTTCAGACGAATAAGTGTTTTCAGCAACATATCCAAAATATTTGAAAAATAATTCAATAACTTATGCAAGAACATATTTTAATCAACAGTATAATTCCCCTTCAACAACATGGCTTCAAGCTGAACCGCCCCCCCTGCGCCGCACGAA
>BMAW01071878.1:122786-140626 GCA_019974015.1 Nephila pilipes
AAAAATAACTGCAGAAACTTCCACCGTCCGCAATTTTAAAACTCGAAGTGTCTTATTTTTTTAAATTTTAAAAAATATTTTAATTTTATTCATAATAGTTGAATGTTAAACATTTTTGATTTAGTATATTTTTCTTAATTTCATAGATAATTAAACTCATTTCTAAAAAAATAGTTCAAATTTTTTTTATCTGCAAATTTAACAAAAAAATATGAACTGTATGTCAAAAAACGATTACGATTTTCTAACTGCAGTGATTAAACATTTTTATTTGAAAGTTATAAAAGAATTTAATGTGTAATATTTATTGGATAAATCTTTCAGCATGAATTTTATGCTACTTTTTGAGGATTATTTATGAACAAAACTTTCTGCATGAATTTAATGTTATTTCTATCTTTCGTGTAGATTTATAAAAGTACATGCAATCGTATTTTGATCAAAGGGATTTGTGGCGTTCAACAAAGGGTGTCTCCTAAATGAAATTGTGATGTAAGTAGTTTTTATGTTACTTGCTAATTTTATTTATGGAATTGAATTTTCAATCTGTATGAAAATTGTTAATAAGATTTTTAAATTAACCGAATTAATTGCGCAACATACGTACAAAATCTAATTGTAAAATTCATTTAAATTCCAGTAAAAAAAGTTATTTTTATTATAATGTAGTTTGAGTAAACTCTATTGTACTTTTAAAATTAAATATGCATGAAATAAAAATATTTACTGTCAGTGTTTCACATTTATTGCTGAAAATCATCTTATAAAATTTTGAATTTCTAACCACTTTATTTTTGCCTTCAAAACGTGGCAATATTTGTAAAATCATTAATAAATATTATGTATGAAAATTATGGAAAATGTAATTTAGAGAGAGTATGGGAACAATTTTTGATTGCAAGTAATAATATTTATCACTTGTTCATAAAAAAAAAGTGAAAATTATATGAGTTATTTAAGTCATTTGGAAAATTAATTTAAAAATCATTTAAAGTATTTTTCCCCCTCAGGGCTGCATAATTGATTTTGAAAGTTTCTTTTTCTTTTGTTTGAAGACCTGTATTGGAATTATTTTTTTAACTTTTATTATCGGATGGAACTTGTTATATTATATTCAGTGTAAAATATCCTCATGCTATATTACAATTTTCTAATTTTTTTCGACTGGCGGAAATGGACAAGCTGTCATATAATGTTTAAATATTGGATTTTGGACTTGAGTAACAAATTGTAACTAAATAATCTATTTTTTTCTTGAAATTAAAACAGTTCTACCATTTAAACTCATAATTATTTCTCCTGTTTGTACTATTCTATTCCTTTTAATTCTCATTTTTAGTAATCTTGTTATTTATGAGTTTGAATGTACATAAAATATAAGCATTTTTTTATAATTCTATTTAATAATTTTTAATTTTAAATTAAAGGACATTAATTTAATATTATCCATACGACGCACTCGTTAAATATTATAAAGTTCTATTTTGTTATGTTTCACTGATAGTCACAGATAATTAATACCGTTTCCTAAAAGTATTTCAATTTTTTTGTGGAAATTTATTAAAAAAAAATATGAATTATGTTTCGAAAACTTTTCTAACTGCAGTTATTAGCCGTTTTTATTAAAAAAGTTGTTAAAGAATTTCATTTGTAACGTTTATTGGATTAAATCTTTGTGCATGAAGATAATGTTATTTCCTTTTTTTTCTTGTAGATGAATAAAAGGACATGATATTGCATTTTGATCAAATGGATCTATGCCATTAAGCAAAGAATGATTTCTAAATGAGTTGGTAATGTATGTAATTTTATGTTACTTGTTGTTTTTTAATTGATTTTTCATTTTTTTGTGTAAAATATACAGATCTTATAAAGTGTTCACACACATACGCATGCACATATTGCTGAGCATACGTACAAAATTGTGTTAATAAACATCATTTAAATCGCAAAAAATCAATGTCAATTAAATTAAAATAAAATTTGTGAAACCATTTTTCTGCTAATAAAATTCTGAGCTTAAAAATTTGTCTTAAAAATACACTTAAAAATAGGAAAAATGCTTAAAAATGCAGAATAATTAGTGCTTTTATATGATAATTGTCGTTTATTTATCTTTCTTTGCTATTAAAATTGATTATTTATTTTTTTATGAAATAATCTGTAAAGTTTGATGTATTTGAAATAAAAATTATAACTATAATTTTCTATAAATTATTGCTGAAAAAAATCTTTAAAACATCATACATTACGGTTGGCCTATTAAAATCTGTAAAAAGTGGAAAATTTTTTAAAATCATTAATAACTGACATGTTTGAAAACTATGGAATGTACAATATAGAAAAAGTTTGTGCAGTTTATGAGAACAAGTAAATTTTATCTTTTTTTAAACAAAGAAAAATGTATGTGTTAGTGAAGTCGCTTGGTAAAATCTCTTGGTTCTTTTAATGTACTTTGTCTCTGGTTTACATAATTTATTTTGTAAGAAGCTTTTTTTGTTGCTTAAAGACCTATTTTGAAATTCTGTTTTTTATCATATATTATCGGACTAAACATGCAATAGTAAATGTCATGTGAATTATTTAAATGTTATTTTGGAATTTTCTAAATTTATCTTATACAGCGAAATGATCAGCAGTCATATAAAATTTTAATATTGGATTTCAGTCTTGAGTTAATAAATCACAGCAATCAAATCCATTTTGGTAGAGTAATTAAAATAGTTGTATAATTTGAACTTGTTTTTTTTTTTTTAATCCTGTTTGCATTTTTACTCCTTTTAATTCTCTTTTTCAATAACCTCGTTAATCTTGAGTTTGAATCTACATGTCAAAATATAAACTTCTATTTTACAGTGCCAATTAATTTTTTAAAATTTTTAATTAAGAATTTTAATGTTATCTATAAGAGACCCTAATAAAACATTAAATCTTTTTTTTTTTTTTTTTTTTTTCATTAAGGGGAGTTTCAGAATCATGGGCAAAGAAACTCATTTATAAAAATTATTCAGATTTTGTATATGTCACTTTAACAAAAATGTGATCTGTGTTTCCAAACATAAGCTTCATTTCCTAAAAGTACAGATTGATTTTTTTTATTTTAAAGTTATTAAACTATTATTTTGAAAACCTTTTTGCATGATGTTGATGTTATTTTTTTATTTCTCATTGTTTCCTTAAAATACTGAATTCGTATTTTGATGAAAGAGATATATAGTAATCATCAGCAATTATGTTTCCTAAATAAATTTATAATGTATGTAGTTTTTGTGATATTTCCTTTTTTTTTACTGATTTTAAGTTCTATGTGAAAATCTTACATACGTTTTTTAAATATACCGTATTCGATGCTAAATATACGTGCAAAAGTATATACTGAAATTTATTGAAGTTCTGATAAAAATGAAAAATTCAAAAAAGTATTGACAAGTCTTTTCTTTTCTTTTAAAATTGTTTGATTAAAGTGTGCATTATAAATTTACATATGAATAAGAAAATTCTAAAAATTCATAATACTTTTCATGTTTAAAATGTATTCAAAATGTGTATAAAGAAGTAATTTGCATAGTTCATTAGAACAAGCAACTTTTATCTTTTGTGCTCTAATAAAATAAATAATTGTGTATTTGAAAGGCCTAACTTTAATAAAGTATTTCACTAGGCTTTCATCAAAAATTGTTTTCTTGATTTGTTTGTGTTAAATAAAAAAAATACATGTAATAAAAGTATTTTCAATCATTTCCTCTAATTTATTGTCCAAAATAATCTTACAAAATTCTTAACTTTCAAACCTGTATTATTTAAACCATTCATAAATTATAAATATTTGTAAAATCATAAACACGTATGAGTTAGTAATATCATTTTATATAATATTTTGAAAGTCATTTTAATGCATTTCCCCCCTCAGATTTGCATAACAGAATTTTCAATAGCTATTTGTGTTGTTTAAAGATCTATTTTGTAATTCTTTTTGACTTATATTATAGAATTGCAATTGCAATGTTATATGCCATGTGAATTATCCAAAAAATTATTCTAGAACTTTAGAACATTTTCATAAAAAGGACAGGGATCAGCATTCTTATATAATTTGAATATTGAATTTTGGTTATGAGTTAGCAAATTGCATATATCAAGTACATTTTGACAGGAAATTTAAATAGTATTGTCATTTAAAATTGTACTTTTTTCCTTATTATGTTTTTTATATCTTTGAATTTCCTTTTTTAGTATTCTGATATTCATTAGTTCAAATCTTTTTAAAAACGTTGAAATTTTTTTTACAATTAAATTTTTTAAAATCTTAACCTACTGTAAAATATTTTAAAGTTTTCCATAAAAAATACCTGCTAAATATGAATTTCTTTTAAAAAAATTCCATTAATTATAGATAATTAATGGAGAAAATTTTTAAAAAAATATTTTAAATTTTATTATGTGTCAATTTAACTAAAAATTAAAAGTTGTTTTTCTAAAAATGAAACTGACTTTCTAACTGACTTTTTATGACTGATTTTTTTTTTTATGAGTAATAAAAACTTTTGATTGAGTATATTTAATGCATAAAATTTGTGCATATAAAGTTAACGTTATTTCTATCTTTTTTGCTGATTCAATGAAGTACATGGGGTCGTATTTGATTATGGGGATCAAAAGTATTCAACAAAGTATGTTTCCTTAATGAATTTGCGATTTTATTTCCTTTTTTACCGTTTTTTCATTCGATATGAAAAATATAAATAAGATTATAAAATATACTGTCTTTAATGCTTAACATATACACAAAAGATTTTATTAAAATTCATTTGAGTTCAAATTAAAAACGAACTCATTTTTATTCAATTAATATTGTCAAACCATTACTTTGCTTTTAAAGTTCTGCAGTTACAAACTGCCTTATGAACACCCATAAAAATAGGTAAATTCGTAAAATTCAGATTACTTTTCCTGTGTAAAATTTATTTAAAATATCAGTAAGTAAAAATTTGTATATTTTCATGAGGTCAAGCAACATTTATCTATTATGTGAGAATAAAATAAGTACATGTGTATAAATAAAGCTATATGGTAAAATGATTTTACAGTAACTTTAATGTGTTTTTGATTGTGCTTACATCTATGATTTTGTTAATAATTGTGTGTCTTATTCAAATAACGAATCTAAATTTTTCAATTTAATATAGCATTACATATCACATAAATTATGTAAATTTTATATCAGAAGTTTTCATGTATTGCTTAGGCATTTGTGAATCATGTGAATTTTCATTGCTGAATATTAAAAACAATTTCAATAAATAAATTAATTTAGGCAAAATTAAGTACTGCAATACCTCTTTAACCTATTATTTCTAGAAGTTTTATAGACTTTTCTCTAATACCAGTAGCATTTACTTGTCACTGAAAGTGTTTTATGGAAATCCCGATAAATTCGTGTCAGTTCAATTCTGAGACAATTAATTTGCATTTTTAAAATGTTGTGTAAATACTTTATGTATTTTTCTTTTGTGTTTAAATGACTGAAACAAATTTATATCACTTAAATTTTGAAACCTTCATGATATTTTAAATCTAAATAATTCAATAAATTTTTTAGATTTATTAAAATTATCTGTTGGCATTAAACTGAATTTCAATGTTGTTTGATCATTTCTTTTATAACGAGCATTGTTCATTTATTTGTCTTGGTATTAAATTTTATTATTTCTTTTTAATGAGAGAAATACTCATTAAAACTGTTTATGCATGAAAAAAAGTAATTTCTTCTATTTTGCAGCATTTATTGCCAAAAGTAATCTTTCAAAATTCTTAACTTGATTCTCATTAAAACCAATAAAACGTGAAAAAAAAATTGTAAAATCATTAATAGATATTATGTTTGAAAACTATCGAATATAAATATTTGTAAATTTATTTGGTACCATAATTTTTGTCATTTTGAGATATTTTCCCCTAAGCTTGAATAATTGATTTTCAAAATGTACCATTTGTATTTATTAAAAACCTTTTCTGATTTTATTTTTAATTTTTTGTAATTAACCTTGTATTAGGTTATGTGACATAAATTATTTATAATTTGTACTGGAATTTTCTTTTGTCTGAAAGGAAGTTGTTGGTTAGTTAAATTTTCTTTTCTTGATTATTAGCCTCGTATAAACAAATTACAACAATCAAATCCATTTCAGCAGAAAATCAAGTGAATTTTATCTGTTTAACCTATTATTTCCCTAGATTTAATTACTTGTATATCAGACAAGTAGCACATTTTAACTAGTTCAGTGTTTTATGGAAGTACTGATGATTTAGATAGTTTCTGAGACAGTTAAATATTTCTAAACTTCAGAGTATATACAAATTTTCAGTAGAAAAAAATGGTGTTTTTTAATTTATATATATATATATATATATATATATATATATATATATATATATATATAATTAACAATATGAAAGGAAAAAAACTTTTATATTTCTTATAAATATTTAACTGCTGCTATATTAGATTTTACTTTATTTAATGCTTAATAACTCTAAGTAATTCATTAATTTTTTAGAACCAATTATATAGTGTTGTAGTATTATTGTCACTTCTCAATTATCTTAATTTCTTTGTTATGTTTTCAATATTTTCATGATTGTTGTCGTTCATTTATCTGTGCTGTGGTAACATTGCGTATTTCTTTTTAATGAAACAATCATTACTAATGGTTTTTCATGAAATTAAAATAATTACTGTTATTTTCAAGTTCTTATTGCTGAAAATATCCTTTTAAAATTCTTCACTTCCTGTCTGTCTTATTAAGACCTGAAAAAGTTTCTAAACTTGTAAATTTATTAATAACCATTAAGTTGGAAAATTATGGGAATATATATTTCAGCCAGAACTTGTAAAGTTTATGGCGCAAGTAACATTAATCTTTTTTTCCTTAAATAATTGAAAGATGTATATGTTTGTAATCTTATTAGGTAGAATAATTTCAATGTCAATTTAATGTATTTTTCTTCTCGGATTTGCATATATGATTTTGCAACTATTTGTGTTATTGAAAAACCTCTAATGATAATAATTTAAACATTTAATGATTGAACTAATAACAGGATATGTGATATAAATTATATAAATTTTACATTGGAATTTTTCATGTGTCTGAAAGGAAATTTTCCTCCTTTTAAATTTTCCTCCTTTTAAATTTTTTGTATTGATTATTCATCTTGTATTAATTAATTGCAAAAACCGAATTCTTTGGGATTAATAAAAATAAAATATCTGTTCAACGTAAAAATTTCCCCCTTTTTATATAGTTGTCTTTGATAAAAAGTATCACATATTTATGACTGAAACTTTTTCGTGAAAACACCCATGACTTCTACTCAGTTAAATTCTCGGTTACATAAATGACATTTTTAAAATATTTTTAAATACATTTTTATAAGAAGTAAAAGCAGATTTTTTATGTAATTAAAAGGTAACCGAGTTTTTAGAAAATCTGGATAAGGCTAGAAACAATCTCGATTAAATTTATAATATCAAAATTCTGAGGAAATTAAATTTCATTTCTAAAATTCTATGTTAATACTTTTTGTATTAGAAGTAAATGTCTATCTTTATAGTTATTATATAATTAAATGCCAAATGGGTCAATAAATGTGTGCAAATTGGCATGAGACAATCTGGAATACATTTATGATATCTGAATTCATAGAAAATCAAATTATGTTTTTAACGCTGCATAATTCTCTTTAGAAATAGTTAAATGCTTGATTTTTTTTTTTTTTTTTTTTTTTTTTTTTTTTTTGTACTTTTAAATACCGATTCGACTGATGCAATATTGAAATAGGCAATTTTAAAACCTTTAAAATATGTGATAACTCTAAATAATTCATTAATTTTTTTAGGACCAGTTTTTTGAATTTTAGTATGATTATATTTTCTCAGTAATTTGAATATTGGTGTTGTGTGCTCAATATATTTTTAATTATTTTCATCTATTTATCTGTTCTGCTATGAAAGATGATTATTTATTTTTAATCAAATACATAAATTGTTTATATGTGGAATTAAAGTAATTACTGTTATTTTCTAGTATTTATTACTGAAAATACTCCTTTGAAATTATTAACTTCCTAATAGTCTTATTAAAACTTCTGAAACGTTTGAAAACTTTTAAAATCATATAAACTTAAAACATTGAAAAATTAAGGAAATAATAATTTAGAAAGAACTTGTAAAATTTACCAGATAAATTATACGAATACTTTGTTTTCAAATAAATGAAAAATGAATGAGTTAAAAACTCATTTGGTAAGAATAATTTCAGTCATTTTAATTTCTATTTTTCTTTAGATTTGCATAACTGCTTTTGTAATTAGCCATTTGTGTTGTATAAAATTATGTTAGGATATTAATTTTTATATATAGTAATTAAACTTGTATCAGGATACATGACATAAATTGTTTAAATATATATCGACATTTTTTATGTATCGGAAAGGAAGCTGTCAGTCATTTAATTTTTTATTTTTAATTATTAATCTGGTATTAACTTTAATTGCAAAAATCAAATCCATTTAGGCGGAAAATTAAAATAGTAACATCTGTTTAACTTTTAATTCTTCCCTATTGTTTTAATACATCGTCCTTGCTTTCAGTAACATATATTAATCATTGAAAGTGTTTTATAGGAATGCAGATGAAGGAAAATGTACTTTACGAAGTACTAGCAGTTTCCAGGGCTGCATCTTATTTCGAATGTGATTTACATGGGAAAGATTCGGAGGCATCCATAAAAATCAAATACTATACAGGAGCAGAGACACCACTTGCACACCTAAGGTGGATATGATATCATAGCGCTCTACTGGCTTAGTCTTTACGCGCATCTAGAGTTGGAGGGAAACTGATGGGACTTCTTGTGGGATGTTATGATGTCATGGCGCTTTGCGCAGAGCCTCGAGAAAACTGGTCTTTACGCGCATCTAGAGTTGGAGGCAAACTGATGGGACTTCTTGGAAATAATAAATTCGTGTAAGAGCTCTCCGCTCTCTAATCATCAAGAGATGAAACATTTAATTGACTCCTTGTAGGATTGTGATGAAAATTTTCTTAGCAGCTGATGGATTGATTTTCTTGAGATCCGTGGTGGAGTGAAATTTGTTTACTGGTTTCTGAGTTCTTGAGAAATATTTGATACGGAGTTCATCTTATTGAATTCGGCGGGGAATGAGTAAGGAAGCGTTTATAGGAACTCTTAAGTCTCCTCTTTTGAAGGAGTTGTA
Source organism: Nephila pilipes (assembly GCA_019974015.1). Classification (NCBI taxonomy): domain Eukaryota; kingdom Metazoa; phylum Arthropoda; class Arachnida; order Araneae; family Nephilidae; genus Nephila; species Nephila pilipes. The sequence goes on from BMAW01071878.1 coordinate 132,066, forward strand.
ATTTTTCAATGTTACTGACTGAAGTGGCTCTCCAAATCTGACATTTGGAAGTGAGGATGGGTTGTAAATATTGAAGGTTGATGAGTCTCATGTTTTTGAGTGAGATCTTGCAGGATTTGCGGGGAAGGACCATAAGATTAGAGAGTCTTTTTTTAATTTCAAGCTCAACTGTGATTGGTTGGCTGGTTTGAATTAATGGCACTGAATACTTAAGGGATATAGTTTAACAAACTCAAGGATAAGATGTATTTTTTTTTTTTTTTTGTTAAAACAATTAAAAATTCACTTCCTGATAGAAAGATAAAATTGTATATAAATGGGATAAACTTAATGTTATTAAAAAAGTTAAATATATTAGATTGCGGTTTTTCCCACATAAGTGTATGATTGAAAGAATGTTTAAAACGAACAGTGTAAAAAGCAGAACATTCAATTAAAATATGCTGCACAGTCACGGGATAAACATAATGGTTACACATAAGGGTATCTTCCACTTGAAAGAGATTTTTATGTGGAAGCCTAGCGTCTCAATATGTAAACGAGTTAAAATCACATCCTGTTTTTTACAAGAAAAGGGCTTCCAATGAGAAATGATGCGTATGACTTGATATATTTTGTGTTCCAGTTCAAAATTTTTGTGATCCTGCCAATGGACATGAATAAAAAAAAATCAAATTTTTTTTTTTTGGGGGGGGGGGGGGGCGACACATGATGGAGTACCTGGTGAAGTACGGGAAATAATTTTATTGGTTACACTAAGAAGCTGGTAGCGAGTAGAAGTATTCATCCAATATCCATGTTATTCTGGAGGGATGATGCTGTAACTATAAGCGTTGAGTTAAGTCTTGTGAGGAGAAATTTTTAAAATATCTTGGCTATTAGAGAAATGAAGCTTAGTGTGCGATAGTTTAGAGTGAATTTATGGCCCTAGATGTGTTTGGGGATAAGCGAATTCATGGAATGCCTCTAAATAGGTGGGAATTGAATAAACAGTAGGCATGTTTTGTATATCTTGGTGAGATAAGTGTTGGCTTTGTTTGTAAGGGATTTCAAAGCTAAATTCTTGATCTTGTATTTGCCTGTGGCTTTTTTTATTTTGAGTTTTAAATTATGTCGGAATATTCAGTTGGTTATAAATTATGTTGGAATATTCAATAGGTTAAGTGAGGAATGGTGTGGAAGTTGAGTTCGATTGTGCGAATAATCTAGATATACGTATATCTAATCAATTAGATATACGTGTCGATGTAATGATGTGTATTTTCCTTGATGGTGTCCTCGAGGGCATCTACAGAGATGTTTGCTTTTTCCTGTGTGTCTGGATGCCTTACCTCAATAGACGAGACGAGTGGGTACAGTTAGAGAAGCTTTTCCTTAATAGTGCGAACTATTTTATTCTGAGAAACAGCTCCCATGGAGGCTACGGAGAGGGTTTTGAACAATTAATTTCTCTTTTGATGGCTTAGTAATTTGTTGAGTTCTAATTTGATTGAATAGTACCTGTACTTTTGCCAGGTTCTTTCTGAGTGTATTTTTTTCCTTTCTTTTTAGACTAATAGATGGAGGAAGATAAATGGGGGTGGGGTGGAGGATGTATAACATTTGGACCTACAGGCTTGAGATATGGATCTCTTAATACTGATTGTTACTTCTATTGTATTCTATCTACCATCATATTCAAAATTTGGGAGAACTTGAAACTTTATCGCAGAAAATGTGATTTTTAAACAGTTTATTAATCCTTTGGAAGTACACACACGCAACCATAAAAATGGTTCAAAAGCCTCAAATAAGAAAGTGTGGTTATTTTTTCTTCTTCCAGAGATGAGATTCGTATTCGACGAATGCGAAGCATAAAGCTCTACTCAAATTAATTTTTTTTCCCTCTCAATTTCGACTGGCATTGCCAATTGCGGTTTAAAAATTATCAAAAAAAGTCACTGAGCTCCCGACAGAGGTTTTCTAACCTCTCCACAAACTTCCACAACATGATTCGTTGCCATAGCAACCCAATCATTTCACCGCAGCATACCTAACCGCCTCTTCAAGACCGGTAAAATTACTCCTTCTCATCCACCATCTGAAAAAGCTTTTTTATCTTTCCTCTCTAGAACCATTTTCCATTTGCTCATATAAATGATATTTTTCTTCACTTTTGCTCCATTCTTTTCTCTTTCTCTTTCTTTCTTTCAACTGATGTTTAATCTCATATAAAATATAATTGCATCACTTCAATCCATTTGAGCAGAAAATAAAAACAGTAATATTCGTTACAACTTATTATTACCCTTGTCCCCTTTTTAAATTCTTGACTTCAATACTATCAATTCATTTTTATCATTGAAAGTATTTCGTGATAGAGACATTCCCGTCGGAGCTTCTCTACGGAGAGGTTGTGTGTCATACGCTCTTGCGTTTTTCGCCGTTTTTTGCGTTTTTTATAAACTTTTTCCAACCACCGATAGCATTTTACTGCATCGGAAATCAAATAATATCATATATAAGGAAAAAACATTTGTTTTTTCCAAAACAAAAACTTTTTACTGAATTCGATAAAAAAAAATCAAGATCTTCGCCCGGAAAGGGTCCGGAACCTACTATGACGAATTTTGGTGGCCAAATCATGATGACAAGTGAAACAAGTCTGCCTGTGGAGGTAAGTGCTAGCCTGTGCTCGCTTGCTTTGCTTAATAATGAACAATGCAATAATCTTATTTCGCTTTTGCTTCCGCATCAGTACGAAATCTTAAGTCAAACAATTGCTAATATTTTGAATGCTCCTGGATCAGAGGAAAACCTACCCCTAATCCAACACAAAAATCTACTCAATATTGAACACACCCTATACCGCAAACAAATCAGATTCGATGAGGCAAATGCCACCATCGCCAAGCTTTCGCTTGAGTCAGAAAACATTCTTAAGATGAGACAGTCCATGACTAATGAAATGGACAACCTTAAAGAAAATATCCGTAAGGAAATTTTAGATGAAATCAATAAAACTCAACACGACGATGGATTTGTGACGGTCAGTCGCCGTAAAAAAATCAAAGCAAAGGATGTTACATCCCATTACACTTTCAAACCCAACACTAGCAACACTATCTCTCCCCCCTCCACCGCACCTACACCATCGACCAATAGCAAAACATCCACTCCCCCCTCCACCGCACCTACACCACTATCTAATCAATTTAGTCAGCTTGAAATAGAGGAATCTATGGATGATCAAAGTTCTCCCACCAATAAAGTCCCCCCATTGTTTTAACTAAAGTATCCAACCCCAATGATGTTATTAAAAAAATTAATAGCATCACTGAGGAAAAAATCGTCGGAAAAATAAACGGATCCAACCTAAAGCTATTTCCCACCTCCATTGATGCCCATCGAACAATTCAAAGACATATTGCCGAAAATAAGATCGAAGCTCATACATATGAGCTTCCTGGCCAAAAATTAGCTAAATTTGTCATCAGGGGACTCCCTGTTGACACTGAACCCAAAATCATAATAGATGAGCTAAATTCATATGGTTGGCAGGTGGAAACCTGTCATGTTATGAAATCTCGCAAAACAAATATGGCTATGCCACTTTTCTTGATACAAGTGCCTAAAAACGCTGAAATCTTTAGTGTAGATCACATTGGCTACCTAAAGATTAAAATAGAACCATTGAAAAAAAGGGTTGTACCAAATCAGTGTTACAGATGCCAATCCTTTTTTCACCATTCCAAATTCTGCTCCCGTTCCCCTCGATGCCTAAAATGCGGCGAAAGCCACTTCTCCAGCCAGTGCCCCAAATCTAAAGATACCCCGGCTAAATGCTGCAATTGCGGCGGTGCACACACTGCCAATTTCTCAGAATGCCCAAAAAATCCGCTAAACTTTAAACCATCCCCTCCCCCTGCAGTCAACGCATGGGAAGAAAGAGCCAAAAAAGCTGCCCAAGCAGCCAACATAAACACAACTACCCCCACCTCTGAAATCACCACACCCTCAGCACCGCACGACCAGACTACCACACCCGCCACTGTTCAGACTGACCCCACCCCCCAGGACACCGAAAGTTCATTCGCTTCGGATTTTAAGGACATCCTTAACCTCTTTAATCCCAAAAAACTCATCCTCTCCATGAATCTCCTGAAAAATATCAATCAAGAATTAAAAAAAAGTTCAGACGCAATTAAAAAATTTGAGGTCATTTTTGATTGTATCCCGAAACTTCTTGATATCTGGTGCTAATTTTTAACTCCACACACAATATCCCTCCCCCCCTCACAATAGTTAGCTGGAATGCCAACGGCATTCGACAAAAAAATAGAAGAACTCAAAAACTTCATCCTTGATCATAACCCGGACATAATTGGTTTACAAGAAACACACCTCAACCCCCCTGACCGACTTAAAATTCCAAATTACACTGTTTATCGAACAGACCGCCTCACCCACAGAGGTTGCGGTACTGCTTTAATTATCAAAAATTCATTACCACACCATCTCATAGTTAAAAACACCACAACCTCTGAAAACACAACATTACACATCGAAACGCGTAACGGTCAGAAAATCACTATTTCCTCGGTTTATCATCCCCCTCAAAAAACCATAATTCCTACTCAACTAGCCCACATCCTGAATGACAACAACAAAGGGATCATGTTCGGCGATTTTAACGCCAAACATCCCCTTTGGAATAGAGGCAGATCGAATAGATCAGGTCGTTTAATTCACGAATTGATCACCAACAACAACTACATCGTGTCCGCACCCGACTCCCCCACCCACTTTCCCTACAATAGCCCAACAAATTGTACTATCGATTTCGGCATCCTCAAAAACATTACTAACTGCATCTGTGATAGCATTTCCGAACTCTCTAGCGATCACAATCCTATCCTTTTCGAAATTTTTCTTGAAAACATCCTCCCCTCCCCCCTCCGCACAATGACCACTACGGACTGGTTCAAATTTAATCGCACAATCTCGGAACTTTTAATCGGTAACCCCATCATCAATTCCAAATCCGAAATAGACTCCTCGATTACAAACTTCTCTTCCAAAATGCAAAATGCTATCCAAACTTCAAGTACAACCAAATCCATTAAAAGCCCCCACCTCCGCCTCCCCCCTTTCATACTGGACTTAATTAAAGAAAGAAATAGAATTAAAAAAATTTGGCAAAAGTTGATGAATTCCAGAATGTTAAATCCTGGAACAATTAAAATACAGTGATGAAGTGGTTTACAAATACAAATTTTTTCAAGAAACAAATAATGGTTTTTACTTTTGTTCGTTTTATATAATTAAGTACCAATTTGGTCGGAAAAAAAGTTAATAGGTTGGAAATATTCTGGGGAGAACCTTTTTGATATCGGTTTTTTACGAGAAGTAAATGATCGTTTTTTTAGTTATGTCACAAAATGAAAATATGAATTTAAAAATAGAGTGAAAGCATTCAAATTATCTGGGATACTTTTACAATATCTAAATTCAGAGAAAATGAAATTATTTTTGTTAGATGTTGTGTAAGTATTATTTTTTATTAGTAGGTATATATTAGATATTTAGATTTTGAATTATTCGCAGAATCGATTGAAATAAATTTGCAATAAATAATTTGGTAACATTTAAATAATTCACTAATTTATTTAGAACGAGTTCTTTTGAGTTTTATTAAATTGTCTGTTGTCAGTATGCTTAATTTCTGTATTATTTGTTCACAGATTTTGAGTTTTATTTCGGTCGTTTATCTTTCTTGCTATTAAAGTTGATGATATTTCTTTAAAGAAACACACTTAACAATTTACTATGCATGAAATGAAGATATTTCTATCATTTTCTAGCACTTATAACAGAAAATATTCTTATCAAATTTTTAATTTCCAATCTGTCTTTTTAAAGCCTGTAAAAATGGCGACATTTGTAGGAATAATTAACAATTATTATATTTGAAAATTATGTAAATTGTAATTTAAAGAGATGTTGGTGGGGAGGGAACATTTTATGAGGGCAAGTAGTATTTATCTTTTGTTCTTGAGAAAATGAAAAATATATGGGTTAATAAAGTCATTAGTACAGTAATTTCAAAGTCGTTTTAATGTATTTTTCTTCAGGCTAGCGTAACTGATTTTATGAAGCTATTTATGTTGATTAAAGAGGGATGCAAAGTAGATCTACCTCCACGTGGTGCATCCTGGTAACGTTTATACGGCAAAATGATCTACAACTTAGGCAGGTTCTCAAGGAATTTTGGTGCAGGCCGAGTCTGAGTGTATTGCAATGGAATTGACGATCTTCTATCCATCCCCAACGTCCCACGTCATGAGGCTGTTGCAAAATTTCGTCTTTTGACAGGCCCTGACTGTCCAGGAGAACACCTCCATCGTATTAGGATTTTTAACCATCCAAACTGTCATCTTAGTGATATGGCGGAGCCAATGAATCGGGCTCACCTCCATTGTTGTCCATCGCTCTATGGTGACACTGAGACGGGAATGTATTGGCAAGTAAGAGAACTTTTAATAAGGCAAGGATTTCGGTCATTTTTCGTGCTTTATTTTCGTGAGTGTGATCATGTTGTGTATTCATCTTTGTTGTCGATTTTCCTTCTGTATTGCCTTGCCATTGGAAATATAAAAAAAAATGTTGATTAAAGATACATTTTGAAATATTTTGGTAATATTAAATACCACGTTAATTATTTAAATGTTATTTTGGAATTTTCTGAACTATCCATATGTAAGAAATGGATCAGCAGCCACATAAATAATAAAAATTTTGTTTGGATCATTAGTTAAAAAACTGAACAAATCAATTCCCTTTTGACATGAAATTAAGAGTATTATCATTTGAACTTGCATTTTTTTTTCCTGTTTGTATTTTTTTTTTTTTTCCATTTAATTCTCCTTTTTAGAAATTTTATTATTTCTGTGCTTGACTCTATATAAATATATAAAAAAATTATTTAAATAATTCCCATAATTTTTTTTTATATTAAATTGAATTTCTTTAATGCTATCCATAACAGAAAGTATCTAAATTTTAAAATGATTTGTTTCACTAAACATTTTTCTGATAATCCCAGGTAATTAAACCTGTTATGTAAAAAAAATATTTCAAATTTTTCTCTGCGTCAATTTTACCAAAATATATGAAATGCGTATGTAAATATGAGTTTGAATTTTTTACTATAGTTATTAATTTTTTTAATTTAAAGTTATTAAAGCATTTAGTTCGTAATATTAATTGGGTAAATCTTTGCGTAGGAATTCAATGTTATATATTTCTTTTTTGTGGATTCTTTACAGTACAATGGATCTTTTATTTTGATGAAACGGATGAAAAGGATGCTTCCTAAATGAAATTTTAATGTATGTAGTTCTCATGTTACTTGGTTCTCTGTTTCAATTTTCATTCTATATGAAAATTGTAAATACTATTTAAAAATATACTAAATAAATTGCTTAACATATGTACAAATGTTTATTAGTAAAATTCATTCAATAAAAACTAACTTATTTTGATTCCAATAAATTTTCAGTAATCTTTATTGTAATTTAAATGTTGAATATGCATGAAATAAAATTAATTACTTCCATTTTTTCGACGAAAATAATCTTATAAAATATTTAACTTGTAACCAGTTTTATTAAAGTATGTAAAAAGTGGCAATATTTGTAAAATAATGTTTTAAAAGGGGAAAGGTACAGTTTATAAGCACAAGTAATAACTTTTATCTTTTGTTGTAAACAAAGGAAAATTGTATGGATTAGTAAAGCCATTTGAGACAATCATTTCCTAATCGTTTAATGTAATGTTTCGTCAGGTCTGCATAACTGAATTGCTAAAATGCTATTTTCTGTTGTTTAAAAACATTTCGAAATTCTTTAAAATTTCCATTGTCGAAATGAACTTGTTATATTATTTTCAGTTTAAATTATCTAAATGTTTCTGAGTTTCAATCTATATAAAAATATTAGAATTATTTTATAATTCATATTAATAATTTTTAATGATAAATTGAAGATTATTTTTTGTTTTTGAAACACTTCTAAATTGTTAAAATTGTTGTTTTGTTTTATTTTTCTGATAGTCATACAGATGATTAATCCCGTTTCATGAAAAAAACATTTCAAAATTTTTTGTGTGTCAGTTTAACAAAATTTGTGAAGTGTATTTCTAAAAACGAACTCGAATTTCTCACTATAGTGTTTAATCATTTTTATATGAAAGTTGATAAATATTTAATTTGTAACACTTCCTGCATTTAAAACTTTGTGTTGAAAAAAATAATATTATTTTCTTCTTCGTAGATGCATAAAAGTACATGATAACGAATTTTGACCAAATGGATATGTGCAAAGGATGTTTTCTAAAAGAATTTGTAATGTATGATTTTATATTACTTTCTTTTTTTTTTTTTTTAATGAATTTTTCATTGTATATTTAAAACATGCATATGGTTTTATAATGTAAAGTATTCATACACACATTGTTGAACATACATAAAGATGTTATATATATATATATATATATATATATATATATATATATATATATAT